>CAKOAT010099266.1:86018-161197 GCA_932364175.1 Eruca vesicaria subsp. sativa
TCGGTATGGAATCAGGTTAAAATCGCAACAGGCAAAACGAAAGCCGACTAGTCATCGCATAGCCTCAATCCGAAAGTAAACCTAGGTCTTGCCCTAAACCCAGCACACTGGTCGCTAACGTCTCAAGGCATGAATCGAGATCCTAAAGGCATGTCTCTTCGTCTATATCTAAACGCTCACTCGATTTACTAAACATCCTGAAACGAGCAAACGAATAAGGCGATACACTAAGGGAAAGGAATGCGAGACGACAACTCGCGGACTTCCCTCAATATCAACTCATATTCTTCCCGCTACATCATACGAATAAAAACACGCTCTTAAAAACGCAAACTGATTTTTAATAAAGCCGCAAAAGCGGCAGGGACTCAGAGCCGCACACGGCCAGTCCAAAAACTATAACGGCCACGCTCGGCCAGACCAAACGGCCTACGAGGCTAGTATCAAGGCCGACAAAGGTCCAGATGCCATCGACATCAATATGCTCGATAATTACTACACGACATATAACTAGACCGTAAAGGTCTTGCTAGGAAACAAGTCATACAAACCTTAACTCCAAAACGAACTATGAAAGGCTTGATCCCCTCAAAAGGGTACGTAGGCAGCCTTCACAAGGCGCAGCCCTAATGTTAAACACATTCCGCTCCCTGGAGAATGAAAAGATCACTCTCAACGGACCTTTCTAACCATTAATTCCGCCTAATTTAACTAAAACTGGCAAACCACTCGCAAGAACCTTACGCTAGAAGCTCAAGATTCTAGCGAGCTGAGGGGCTAACTGTTGGTGTCAAAATCGGTTACGACGGAATCAATGGCTAAAATTCTCCGCAAAAGTAAAAATAAAAATACGTTTTATAAAACTGGAAATATCGTTTTATAAAACTCGAGAAATCGTTTTATAAAACTCGAAGAATCATTTTATAAAACTCGAAGAATCGTTTTATAAAACTCAAGAATCGTTTTATAAAACTCGAAGAATCGTTTTATAAAACTCGAGAAATCGTCTTATAAAACTCGAGAAATCATTTTATAAAACTCGAGAATCATTTTATAAAACTCGAAGAATCGTTTTATAAAACTCGAGGATCATTTTATAAAACTCGAGGATCGTTTTATAAAACTCGAGAATCGTTTTATAAAACTCTAGAATCGTTTTATAAAACTCGAGAAATCGTTTTATCTCGAGAATCATTTTATAAAACTCAAAGAATCGTTTTATAAAACTCGAGGATCATTTTATAAAACTCGAGGATCGTTTTATAAAACTCGAGAATCATTTTATAAAACTCGAAGAATCGTTTTATAAAACTCAAAGAATCGTTTTATAAAACTCGAGAATCATTTTATAAAACTCGAGGATCGTTTTATAAAACTCGAAGAATCATTTTATAAAACTCGAGGATCGTTTTATAAAACTCGAGGAATCGTTCTATTAAAACTCAAAGAATCGTTTTATAAAACTCGAGAATTGTTTTACAAAACCGCGAAAAACCGAAACCGCCATAAAACGCGAACTAGTCCCATCTCGACTAGTTCGCCCACTGGCGAACTAGTCCCATCCCGGCTAGATCGCCGTTGGGCAAACTAAGAGGTGCTGACTTTGCCCCACAGGTTCTTATCGCCTAGTTCGCCATATGGCGACCTAGCCAAGCTGAACTAGCTCACCGTACGTCGAGCCGACCATCCCAAGCCTCGATCTCCCACATCCTTGATTCAAGGAATACGTCCTTCGACACGATCGTTTTCCAAATCACGGTCGAAATGTCTCCCGTTTCGTCTCGATCCGTTTATCGTTCGAGTTTTAAGATAAAAACAGTAAAACTTTGTTTTCTCGAAAAGAACTCGAGGAAATCGTATAAAACGGCAACGGTTAAACGAAACACCAAATATCGCCTAAACTATACGATTTATTCGAGATTTTTCGTAAAAATCGTACAAAACGCGATTTTAATAAAACCCCGAGTAAATCGTAGAAAACGGTAACGATTAATCGAAACATCGAACATTGCTTAGCTTTACGATTAACTCGAGAAACTTATCTAAAAATGGCATCGTATCAGGAAACGATCTCGTCTAAAGTCGTAAAACGGATTTATCGCAAAACGGCTCGGAAAGTCATAAAACGCGATAAAAGCCACTCGCGACTTTAAACGAAGTCCAACCCGAAGATACGACGACGTTTTGGCGATTTACCCGCTGAAAGAAGATAAATGTCAAACTTGAAGATAAATATCTAGTTTGAGGATAAATAGAACATTTCCGCGGGAAAAAAGGAAAGATCGAGATAAATGGAAGATTCCCATTAAACTAGAATCTGGGCGAAATGGAAAGACTAAACCGCCTAGGAAGGGAGTATATAAGCAAGATGCATAGGGCAGAAGCAAAGGGACGAGTTTTCAGAGCTTTCCCCACCAAACTTAGCATTTAGGCAATTTTCCGTTTTCGTTATCGAGCTGCGTCTCAACTAGGGTTTTAGTCTTAGATTGCTAGAACTAGGAATTTTGCCGACGGCTCACGCAGCTAAGGCAACTCTCGTTGTAACCGTTCTTACGCGAATTCGGAATAAGAATCCTTCTTGCTTTCAATCTCGTTTTATTTTTATATCTTTCAATTTATTCATATTAATCGCGTTCTTGGTTACTTGTCGGTGGCTTTCGCAGAGATCCGATTCCTCTGGAAAATTAGGGTTTTCCTAGCTTTCCTTATTTTACGGAAATCAACATGTGTGAATTTCGGTTCCCACACTTATAAGTAAGAAAATAGAAGACTTACATGGTCGGTGAACCATTCTAAGGGGGTTCGGATGACATGATAAAACCGACTTGGACATCTTCGTGGTTTTTTGTCCAGAGGCCGTTCATATGCCCTGCAAACACAAAAATAATCAATCATTTTTTTCCAGAGGCAGTTTATAGGATATTAAAGCGACTTACGGATCAGTTTGGAGCCATGTAGTGAGGTCATCCGACTTCTTCTTGTCAACTTCAGCAAAAGGATCATAAACTTTGCCAACAATTTTGTTTGGAATGATCTGTTTGACAGTGCTGTTTCCCTTGAAAGGAGTTTGTTGAGTGGGAGCAAGTTTCCGATCTCGCTCACTTTTTCCAAGGAGTTTCACCTTGTATGCTTCCTTCTTTGTCTGCCTTCTAGCTTCCGCTTGCTCTAAATCTTCGGCAGTGGGTACTTGTTTGTCCAAAACGAGAAGACTGGCTTCACCACTCGGGTCCTCTACATTTTCCTTCACCACCAGCTCTTTCGAGGCAGTATGACTCTTTTCTTTCGCCCCATTCGCACTTTCACTCTGCAATGTCGATATACAAAATGTGTTTAAAAACAGCACACAAGAAACAAAGTCACAAAGGAAATTCACACATTTTTAAAAATCCATGCACATTTAAAACAAACCACAAAGGTTCCGAAGCAAAGGATACAATGGTTAAAAACTCTACACACAAGCCTGTTTTGCCCTCTTCTTAACACGTTGCATAGTGATTATGGTACTAACCCCGGGTTTTTCTGGATTTTCTGAAGTACTACCCACCATCTTCTCCTGATCTCCCACCTTCTTCTCCAAAGCTCCCACCCTATATCCCACCAATTGTATCTCCCTAAGGCACCTATCAAACCCATCCTTCATGGCATCAGATATGTCCTTCAAGGCTTTTTGAAGATGTTTTTTCGTAAAAGACAATTGACTACCCTCTGCAGTCGCCTCAGCTTCAACATGCGACTCTTTACGAGCTTTCTTCCAAGGTCTGCTACTCTCCTCCTTCACACCACTCTCAATCTTTACACCACTCTCCTCCTTCACACCAATCTTCTGAGTACCGGTGACTTGCCAGCAGTCCATGGTCCACTTCCATCCAGGAACAAACATGGCTTTAATTATGTTGTCCGCGGCAGGGTCATCTCTGTCTCCGTCCCATTTTGGAAACATATCTTCAAGGTCCTTTCGAACAAAGTTGTTCACGTCTCTCTGCAGTAAATAAAACATATAAACTTAGCTATTTGACGGATTAGGATGGACGACTTAACTTTAAGTCGTCTGTGAAGTCTTTTTTTCTGGACGACTTTCAGACGACTTAACTTTAAGTCGTCTGAAAGTCGTCCGAGAGTGAAGTTAAGTACCTGTCTGCTGGTGGCGTCCCTGAAACATCTGCATTGTCCTTGGCCACCCTTGTAAGCAAGCAACGGTAGAGACGGTCTGTTTGGTACATGAGAGCCATAATTGGCACCCAATTCTGGCATAGCTTCGTAAGCCCACACCTGGAGAGCCTGTACAAACCCATCAACGGTGTAACCTGTTTGCGTCAAGTCTTTTGCCTTCAAAGACTCGATTATAACCTTGAACGCCACTCTTCCCCATGGGTAATTCTCAAATCTTTCCAAGTCCATGACTAGCCTTGCAAGACTAGCCCGTGTAGGAGAAGAGAACTTTTTGGCTTCAATGTATCCTGCGTAGATGGCAAGGTATCCCAGCCGCATTCGATCATCTTGAGACCACCCGTCACACTTGTTAAATGCTGTTGTTATCTGTTCAATGCTTGGCCCAGCATGGAGATCAACACCCATCTTCTCCCAGAAAGCAGTCATCTCCTGAGAAATCTCACACCTTGGATTTTCCAAATTCGGGATGTAGTCTCAGTTCAGACCTGTGAGGTTTTCAAACTATAGAATTGAAAACCTCAAAGGTTCTGGTCTGGCAAGAGTCCAGAGCTCAAACTTCTTCTTGATGTCCAGCTGGAAGGAGAGAATAAAATGTACAAGCCTTGAAGTCCAACCAAAGCCAAGCTCTTTGAACTTGATGAATAATCCCAACTTTGACGCTTTCAGATCCTCATATTCCTCAGGTCTGAGATTATCAGATAGAGCTTGAAACAACTTCTTGTCATCAGAATGATACAAAATGCTCCTCTGTGCAGGGGGATCTTCTCCTATTGTAAACAACCTCGGCGGCAGTTCTGATATATCCATTTTAAGGCCTGCAAACAATCACAAACAACCATCTCAACCACAAAGGTAGCGCATTATTCTAAATACTATAGAAGACTAGCAGACGACTTCCAGGAAGTGAGATAACTACTCAGACGACTTCGTAGAAGGCTTCCAGGAAGTGAGAAGACTACTCAGACGACTTCCTGGAAGTCTTCTACAGAGTCTTACTCTCTGGACGGCGTACATGTAAGTCGTCCAGAGAGTAATACTTCGTAGAAGGCTTTCAGGAAGTGAGAAGACTACTCAGACGACTTCCTGGAAGTCTTCTACAGAGTCTTGTAAGTCGTCCAGAGAGTAAGACTTCGTAGAAGACTTCCAGGAAGTGAGAAAACTACTCAGACGACTTACAGTCGGAGAAGATTTAGTCGGAGAAGATGTGGTCCCTAGCGGTCACAGATCTGCATATCGAATGGAAAAGAAGAGTCAAGACTACAATTTTTAGGGTTTTCCGTCGGCTAAACGCCTTAAAACATAAGATATAACATACCGGCGGCGGAGGAAAGGGCTACAAGATTTCAGATCTGAAAAAAAGGAAGCGGATGGTCAGTTTAAACTACGAAAATACTCTAAGGCATGAAAGAAAAACGAGATTCGTCGAAATCGGAGAGATTACCGGCGAAAACGGAGAGATTCGTCGAAATAGGAGAGATTCGTCGAAATCGCCTTTACAATCGTCCTTGGAGAGAAATGGCGCTAGGGTTTCGGAAAATTGTGAAAAAGTGAAAAAATAACTTTTATATGTCCGGTTAGGTTAAAACGTAAAATGTTAAAATTAACGGTTTGGTACAATTAGACGACTGAAATTTCAGTCGTCTGGGAAATAATATAAAGCAGAGGACTGAAATTTCAGTTGTCTGGAAAATAATTTAAAGCAGACGACTGAAATTTCAGTCTCTGGGAAATAATTTAAAGCAGACGACTGAAATTTCAGTCTCTGGGAAATAATTTAAAGCAGACGACTGAAATTTCAGTCGTCAAATCCCTAAACATAACCCCTAAACTTTATTCTCTAATTAAACACTTCGAAACATTAAATTAAACTTGAAAAATGTTTACTATACACAGAAATAAACACATAGAGGTCAAATTAATTTTTTCAAAAAAACATTTCAGCTTTTCAAAATCTAACCCTAAGATTACATACAATACTACAACATATGTTTGCCAAACCCTTAAACCAAAGAATATCATGATTCACTACTTCCACTCATCTATGCTGAAAACAAATCAATTTTATCATTTCTTAATTTATATCACTTATAAATGTTTATAGTTACATGTTTTTAATTTTTCACTCATCAAAATATTTTTTACAGAATTTATATGTTATTTTTAATATTCAATCGTCCAGACAACTAACATTTCAGTCGTCCAGACGACTGAAAAGTAACTCAGCCCGACTGAGACAACTTACTGGGGTTATATTCGTAAAAATGTCTTCTGTTTTTTTTGTTTGGTCACAGAGGACTATACTGTAATTTCATAGTCCTTTTAGGTTAGATTTGCATTTGATTCAAGTTGGGGTCTAGTATTGGGGTTAAAACCAAGTTGTGGGTTAGTTTTGGCAAAAAGCCCTTATAAATATGTGTGTGTGGTTATAAATCTTCACAAACCTTTTTTTTTTTAAATGAATGTTAAATTGGATTCAAATCAAAAGACTTTTTTTTGTACAATGGATGTAACTTGTTTGAGTTTGTGTAATATATTATTCTACATTGCTAGATAATAATCATCTCGATGCAAACCAAAGTCTGCATTGCCTTATCATATTTCTTGTGTTTGTCAATGTACCTTGCAATTAGAGATGGCTCCAGGCCTGGATGGGTCTGTAGAAGGTTCACCTCTCTCCATAATGATAACCAGATGTAATATTACAATCTTGCTTGATGACCATCATTTTTTTTGCCATCAACTGATTTATATCAAACATTATGAGAAATACATAAGCCGACAGAACAATTTAGTATCCGCGGAACCACAGCCCAAAAGAAGGAACCTGTAACCCAACAAATGGGATCTAGAAACAAACTAACAAGAGATTAAAAACAAATATTTCTACAGCTAAACCCACGTACAAACATAAACGACCAAAGATAACATTGTCAAGAGCCTAACTCAACTGGAGGTCTTACGATGATCCACAATCAGCCAAGAGAGCAAGCGCGGAATGGATACAAAGAATACGAAAGTTACTGACTTCCCTGTCCACGATGAGAAGGCAGAACTACGCAAATAGCCTCACACAGACACTGACTCGAACCATAGAACCAAAAGAACCGTAACACCCGGGAGAAAACCCTCCTACACAACACATCTTCATTCCGTTGTCTCAAAACCTCAACCTCATTATATTCTATGTATATTTTTAGAAAATATACCTCAACCTCACGCAAATGGAATCTTCCACACACGCTTAATGACTGACCATCATTTCATTCTATGTATCTTATATATTAAAACAAAAGTCATAACATTCTTTCATGCATGTGTGATTTTTAAAAAAATGGATTACTTACTAGAATTGGTCACATTACATTTTTAATCACAGATAATTGTTATTATATCAAATAAATCATGATTATTAAATACACATATCAAATCGATCCTAATATCTATTCTAAGTCAAAATTAACTATTACCATCTTCACATATATAACATTGTCTGCGAAAACATATGAAAACGTCTAGTCGATCTTTTNAAAAATGGATTACTTACTAGAATTGGTCACATTACATTTTTAATCACAGATAATTGTTATTATATCAAATAAATCATGATTATTAAATACACATATCAAATCGATCCTAATATCTATTCTAAGTCAAAATTAACTATTACCATCTTCACATATATAACATTGTCTGCGAAAACATATGAAAACGTCTAGTCGATCTTTTGTTTTTAAAATATGAATCAATCTATGATTTTTTATTGAAAGACATGTTGATCTATAACATATAAAAAAACCAATAATTCTTTGGTTTCTCAACATGAATCAATCTATGGTTTCTCAATGTTTTCGTAGAGATCTATAACTCAATAAAAATCGATAAGTAGTCCCTGATTTGTGATGAAAATGAAGTTTGTGTCAATTTTTACATTCATAGAATTCTTCCCATATTATCATATGTCTTCTGTGTTCATATTCTGCAGTCAATGAAACAGAAGACAATATATATTAAAAGGTCGCTTTATACAATTATGTAACTTTTGTTGAAGATAAGCTTAAAGATAACTTGGAATCTAAGTTATAGATATCCTATGGGAAATAGGATTAGGGATAAGTGTTATCTAATGAGTTTAGGAAATAGTCTCTATATAATAGAATGCGTGTGTGTTGCATTCGGTGTGAGTTTTAGAGATTGAGATTGTGAGATTAAGGTTTTGAGAAGTTTCCTTAATATTAATAAAGAGAGAGTCTTTGTTATAGTGCAATCTTTAAAACAATAATTGGTATCAGAGCTTAGCTAAGAAGAAGCTTTAACAACCATGAGTGATATTACAACGATTACAGACAAAGGGAAGGAAGGAGGATCATCCGTGATCAAGTGTTCTATGTTAACCACTACAAACTATACGGTATGGGCGAAATGAAACTGTTACTTAAAGTCCATGAAGTATGGGAGGTTGTGGAAACAGAGTCCGATGACGTGAAGAAGAACACCATGGCGACTNAAGCTTTAACAACCATGAGTGATATTACAACGATTACAGACAAAGGGAAGGAAGGAGGATCATCCGTGATCAAGTGTTCTATGTTAACCACTACAAACTATACGGTATGGGCGAAATGAAACTGTTACTTAAAGTCCATGAAGTATGGGAGGTTGTGGAAACAGAGTCCGATGACGTGAAGAAGAACACCATGGCGACTGCACTGGTGTTTGGATCCATTCCAGAAGCCCTAGTTTAACAAGTTGGAGAGTTAGATTCTGCAAAAAAAAGTATGGGAGGCAATTCGAACTCGTCATGTTGGCACAGATAGAGTACGAGAGGCGCGGCTACAAACTTTGATGGCTGAATTTGACCGATTGAAGATGAAAGACAACAAAACCACCGATGACTTTGTAGGGAAGTTATCTGAAATCTCTTCCAAATCTGCTGCTCTAGGAGAAAACATGGATGAATACAAACTTGTCAAAAAGTTTCTATCTAGCCTACCTCGTAATAGATACATTCATATTATTGCGTCAACAGAACAGATGCTTGATCTAAAGACACTCAACTTTGAAGATATAATAAGCCGTCTAAAGACCTATGACGAGCGTATAAGTGCAGAAGAAGATGAGCATCGAGATAAACAACAAAATAAGCTAATGTACGCCAATATGGAGACACAGTCCAATCGAGATTACCAAAATAATTACAGAGGAAGAGGAAGAGGAGGAAGGAACTACAACAGGGGAAGAGGCCGTGGAAGGTCTTATTGGGACAATAATAGAGACTTATCTCACGTAGTATGCTATAGATGCGACAAGAATGGTCACTTTTCCTACTCATGTCCAGATAGATTGCTGAAATTACAAGAAACACAAGAAAATAAAGAAGAAGGGACAGAAGAAGCTGATGCTCTCATGATGCATGAAGTAGTATACCTTAATGAGAAGGATATGAAACCAAAAGAGTTCGATCAAGCATGGATGGAGACAGAATTTGGTACTTAGATAATGGTGCGAGCAACCATATGACTGGAAACAAAACCTACTTCAAGCAAATTAATGAGAACATCACGGGAAAGGTTCGATTTGATGATGACTCACGAATTGACATTAAAGGTAAAGGGTCTATATTATTCATCAGTAAAGACGGAGAAAGAAGGTTACTTACAGATGTCTATTTCATACCCAGCCTAAAAAGCAACATTATAAGCTTGGGTCAAGCAACATAGTCTGGGTGCGAAGTGAAGATGAAGGAAGGTTATCTTACTCTACATGACAAGAATGGAAATCTGATCACAAGAGCAAAACGATCTAAGAATCGCCTCTATAAGGTCCTCAGGGATGTTGTTGATATGAAGTGTCTGAAAATAGATGAGAAGAACGAGTCAGCTAAGTGGCACGCAAGACTAGGCCACTTAGGAGTTGAGACCATGAAACTAATGATACGAAAGGGGATGGTGTTAGGCATACCAGACATTGATGTTGAGAAAGAGATATGTGAAACATGTATGCGTGGCAAGCAAACAAGAAGAGTATTCCCACAATCGACAAGTTATCGTGCAGAAGAAGTATTGGAACTCATTCATGGAGATCTTTGTGGCCCAATCTCACCAAGTACATCAACGAATAACATATATCTATTTGTACTCGTGGATGATCATTCAAGGTATATGTGGACAATACTCTTAAAAGAAAAAAGTGAGGCGTTTAGTAAGTTCAAACTCTTCAAAGCAATGGTGGAACAAGAAACAAAGAAAAGTATCAAAACCTTTAGAACAGATAGAGGTGGAGAGTTTACATCTACGGACTTCCAAAACTCTTGTGAAGCATCATGGATACAAAGGCACTTGACAGCTCCTTATACACCGCAGCAAAACGAAGTTGTAGAGAGAAGGAACAGAACTTTGTTAGAGATGAAAAGGAGCATACTTAAGCATATGAGTGTCCAAAATTATCTATGGGGTGAAGCCATAAGACATGCCACGTATCTTATCAACAGAGCCGCGACAAGAACCTTGAATCACCAAACTCCATATGAAGTATTTAAAGGAAGAAAGCCGAGTGTCAAACACATTAAGGTATTTGGTTGTGTTGGATATACAAAAGCAGAAACACCTCACCTTAGGAAGCTCGATGATAGATCCAGACCCCTAGTACATCTCGGAACCGAACCAGGTTCTAAGGCGTACATAATGTGTGATCCAGCTACAAGAAAGATAGTCGTAAGTAGAGATGTGTGTTTTGATGAAGAAAAACCATGGAAGTGGAACAGCACTACAACCGAGGATGAAGAAGTACCAGGAACCTTCAAAGTTACATTTGGAAACTTTGGTAATCAAGAAATACAGGAGACAGAACTTGAAGAAAAAACAGGGGATCATGATGACAACATTTTTCAAGAAGACGTCAACGAAGATGGTGAAGGCAATACTGTTACACTCCCAAATGATGTTACCACAAATACTATCAATGTAAGAAGATCAAAAAGACCTATCAAAACACCTGCCTATCTAAGCGATTATGTTCATCTTGGAGAAACCGAAGGTGAACATCTCTTGCTACTCATAAACGAAGAACCATGGGAATACACGGAAGCTGTGAAAGAGAAGGTTTGGAGAAATGCGTGTGAAGACAAAATTGAGAGTATAATAAAAAACAAAACATGGGACTTGGTAGACTTACCTAAAGGTGCAAAGGCGATAGGACTCAAGTGGATATTCAAGTTCAAACGTAATTCAGATGGGAGCATCAACAAATACAAATCAATACTGGTTGCAAAAGGCTACATTCAACGTCATGGCATAGACTTCGAGGAAGTTTTCGCTCCTGTCACAAGAATTGAGACTGTTAGGTTCATTATTGCCCTCGCAGTTTCAAACGGATGGGAAGTACACGACTTGGATGTCAAGACCGCCTTTCTGCACGGTGATCTGAAAGAAGATGTGTATGTAGCACAGCCAGAAGGCTTTGTGATCAGTGGCAGTGAAAACAAAGTTTACAAGTTAAACAAAAATTTGTATGGATTGAGGCAAGCTCTGAGAGCCTGGAATGAGAAACTAAATAAAGTTCTCTAGAAACTAAAGTTTACTAAGTGCTCCAAAGAACCATCCTTGTACTGTAAGAAAGCTGAAGATAGTCTCCTATTAGTTGCTGTATACGTTGACGACCTCCTCATAACCGGTAGAAAAGATCACATGATAAAAGAATACAAAAGGGAGATGTCAGAGATATTTGAGATGAGCGACCTTGGACTCTTGACATACTACCTAGGAATCGAGGTCTCTCAACATAGGAATAACAATACGACAAGAAAGGTATGCACTTAAGATTCTTGAAGAAACAGGCATGAAAGAGTGCAATGTTGTGCACACACCGATGGATACGGGTCTGGTTTTGTCAAAAGAAGAGAAGGAGCAGAATGTTAATGAAACAGAGTTTAGGAAAAACATAGGGTGCCTTCGGTATTTGCTACATACAAGACCTGACTTAGCATATAGTGTTGGTATGTTAAGTCTATATATGCATCTCCCAAAGACATCTCATTCGGGTGCTCTGAAGCAGATTCTAAGGTACGTAAAAGGAACTACATCACATGGGCTAACATACAAGCGAGCAAATGAGATGAAGCTAGAAGGATATTGTGATAGTAGTCACAACATAGACGGAGAGACGTAAGAAGTACTTCAGGCCATATATTCTACTTAAATGAGTGTCCTATTATATGGTGTTATCAAAAGCAAGAAACAGTGCCTCTATATTCCTGCGAGGCTGAATTTATGGCAGCAACTGAAGCAGCTAAACAAGCAATATGGTTACAAGAACTGCTGGGAGAGATCACAGAGACTACGAGCAAGAGAGTAACAATTAAGATCGACAATAAAAGTGCAATAGCACTAACAAATAATCCGGTGTTCCATGTACACATCCACAAGAAATATCATTTCATCCGAGAGTGTGTGGAGAATGAGCAAATTGATGTACAACATGTCCCGGGAATTTATCAAAAGGCAGACATACCAACAAAGGCATTAGGAAGGATTAAGTTCAAGGAGATGAAGGAGCTTGTTGGAGTTCAAGAAGTTAACTTTAATCTTAAAGGGGAGAATATTGAAGATAACCTTCAAGATAACTTGGAGTCTAAGTTATAGATATCCTATGTGAAATAGGATTAGGGATAAGTGTTATCTAATGAATTTAGGAAATAGTCTCTATATAATAGAATGCGTGTGTGTTGCATTCGGTGTGAGTTTTAGAGATTGAGATTGTGAGATTAAGGGTTTGAGAAGTTTCCTTATTATTAATAAAGAGAGAGTCTTTCTTATACTGCAATCTTTAAAACAATAACTTTTGTATTCCAAAATCTTTAACTGAAGTTTGTTTGATTCATAAGCTCTTAACATATGTTGATAGTTTACTGAACACATTGAACGACTTGAAGAAGATGAAGTTGCTGCATTATTACATCATCAACAATTAGACCATATCTACATCTATTGTATTAATATTCAAGGTAGTTAAAAATTAGTAGTTATTCGCTCATAACTAATCAATCAAATATCTACTTTTTATTAGAAGATATATTATTTTCGTGTCTTTTATAAAATATAGGATATTCTAGACATCTATTTTTAAGTGTGGAGATCAATCAAACATATCTATAAATTTTTTCCTATATATTTTCAAAACTGAATCTATTTATTTTCGTGTTTTATAATATATAGGATATTTTAGGCATTTATTCTCAAGTTTTTAGATCAAGCTCACATATTTATCATTGCCCTAACCTCGTAAATTTCTTTCCTATATATTCGAGAAACTGACCACCTTACATACAAAGTAGTTCCATAACCGTATACACAATATCATCTATTTACTATACTTGCAACAATAAAAAGATATTCCATAATATTCACATAAGAAGCATATTTCCATAATTTTCTGGTCAGTTTTAACTAATCCACAAAATATGGTATTACTTGAACATTTAAATGAAGGATATTCTTCATTTACAAATCGTAATTAAGAGTTGCCGTGATCTACTCATCTGTTTTCCTATATTTTTGTTGCAAAATCAGGAAATCTGTTGGTGTCAAAATCGGCCACGACGTAATCAATAGCCAAAACTTTCTGCAAAAAGATAAAAAAATATATTTTATAAAACCCAAGAAATCGTTTTATAAAACTCGAGAAATCGTTTTATAAAACTCGAGAAATCGTTTTAAAAAACTCGAGAAATCGTTTCATAAAACTCGAGAAATCGTTTTATAAAAATCAAAGAGATCGTTTTATAAAACTCGAGAAATAGTTTTATAAGACTCGAGAAATCGTTTTATAAAAGAAGTTTCTGAACAAAAGAAATCCGCGGAAAGACTTGGAAATCGTTATCTCGGAAGAACGAAACAAACGTCGATTACACGATCGTACGAGTTAAGCACAAAACCGCGAAAAACCGCAACCGCCGTAAACCGCGAGCTAGTTCAGCCGAACTAGCTCGCCGTAGCTAACCCCGTCTCAAGTAGCTCGCCGTACGGCGAGCTAGACATTTACCATCCCAAGCCAAGATATCCCACGTCCCCGATTCAAGGCTTACGTCCTTCGACACGATCATGTCCCGAACCACGGTCGAAATGTCTCCCGTTTCGTCTCGATCCGTCCTACCGTTCGAGTTTTACGATAAAACAATAAAACTTTGTTTTCTTGAAAAGAACTCGAGGAATCGTATAAAACGGCAACGGTTAAACGAAACGCCGAACATTTCCTAAATGATACGATTTATTTGAGATTTTTCGTAAAAATCATAAAAACGCGTTTTTAATAAAAAACGTCGAGTGAATCATAAAAACGGCAACGATTAACCGAAAAATGAACGTAGCTAAACTTTACGATTAAATCGAGGAATTTATTAAAAACGACATCGGATCAGGAAACGATCTCGTATAAAGTCGCAAAACAGATTTATCGCAAAACGGCTCGGAAGGTCCTAAAACGTGATAAAAGCCCATCTCGCGATCTTAACGAAATCTAACCCGAAGATACGATAACGTTTTGACGATTTGCCCAGGCAGTTAAATGTCAAGTTTGAAGATAAATGTCAAGTTTAAAGATAAATAGAAGATTTCTGTGGGAAAAAAGGAAAGATAAACACAAAAGGAAGATTCTCGATAAACTCAAACCTGGGCGAAATGGAAGGACCAAACCGTCAAGGAAGGGAGTATATAAGCATGAGACATAGGGCAGAAACAGAGGACAAATTTCAGAGCTCTCGTCTGAGAATTTTACAACTTTTCTAGACTTAGAGTTTTCTGCACTTAGAAACTTAGGCTTTATTCTCGACAAGTTCGGTTTCTATGACTGGCGCTCAACTGCTAGATCAAACTCGCCCAGGCAGTTCGATCTCTTGTCCAGATCTACCAACTGAACTACGTTCGATTTGATCCCCGAAAGGGGTACGTAGGCAGCCTTTCATAAGGTTCAGTCCGAAATCAATCGAACTCTCTTTTTTCTTATGTTTTTTCGTCTTTTGTTATCGAGCTGCGACTCGACTAGGTTTAGGATTTTATGTTTATAACTCTCTGACGGCCCCTGCGGCTAAAGCCTTTGTAATCTCTTGTAAAGATCGCAACGCTCTTACGCGAATACGAAATAAGATCAACTTTCTTTATAAATTCGTTTTATCATGTTTTTCATATTTTCACATTTATTTGGTTTCTTGTCGTTGGCTTCTGCAGAGATCCGGGTCCTCTGGAAAATTAGGGTTTTCCTAAGTTTTCTTATTTTACGGAAATCGACGGTGTGAATTTCGGTTCCCACAGTTTGGCGCTAGAAGGAGAGAGGGGGGGGGTCGGATTACTCTTACTCATAGCCGCAAAACGCTTAATCAAAACGATGTCTGAAAATATGAAAGACAAAGTCGCAGCTCGCAAAAACGCTGGTAGAACAACTCCAGCAGCGATTACTCCTATAGCCGACGCTCACACAAACGCTGTAGTACTTAATTAAATCGAAAACCTAATCCCGACTTTTCGCCACGGGAAGAGCAACAAAACAAGCTCGCAATTTCTATCTAAGATCACTAAGGGCAACGATAAAATATATCAAACCCCGTAGTGTTTTTCTTATTTCCGAGTTGGACAAATCTCATTACGTATGGATTGATCAAAAGACGTTTTCCAAGAACATTTCGGAAAGTAAAACTTGCTCTCCCAGAAACCGCGGAATAAACCGTAGGTTACTCGAGAGAAAAACCCTAGGTTGCTCGCGGAAGAACCCTGGGTTGGTAACTTATGGGAAAAACCCTAGGCTACTCGCAGAATTGGGCGATACTATCCGGCTCGAAAAGACGATGAGTTGGCCAAGCAACCCAGCTTGCCATCTTGGCAAGCTAACCGGCATTCCACCTTGCCCAAGAGGTGCTGACTTTGCCCCAAGGGTTCTTATCGCCCAGCTCGCCATACGGCAACCTGGCCAAGCTGAACCAACTCGCCGTACGGCGAGCTGAACCGTGCAAGACTAGCTCGTCGTACGGCGAGTTAATCAGCCTTTCACGTCGCCTAAGAGGCGCTGACTTTACCCTAAGGGTTCTTATCGTCCAGCTCGCCATACGGCGACCTGTCCAAGCTGAACCAGCTTGCCGTACGGTGAGCCGAACCGTTCAAGACTAGCTCGCCGTATGTCGAGCTGACTAGCTCGCCGTAAGGCGAGATAACCAGCCTGTCACCTTGCCCAAGAGGCGCTGACTTTGCCCGAAGGGTTCTTATCGTCTAGCTCGCCATACGGCGGCCTGCCCAAGCTGAACTAGCTCACCGTACGGCGAGCTGAACCATTCAAGACTAGCTCGCCATACGTCGAGCTTACTAGCTCTCCGTACGGCGAGCTAACCAGCCTTTCACCTCCCCCAAGAGGCGCTGACTTTGCCCCAAGGGTTCGTACCATCCAGTTCGCCACACGGCGAGCTGAAAGGGTTCACTCGGCTCGCCCTACGTCGAGCTAAACCAATCCTCGAGTTTCTCTCTCGCGTCTTGAATGCGCTGGTTCTCGTTTCATCTCAATCGGAATTTCCATTGGGATTTTACTATAAAACCGCAAAGACTTGTTTCTTCGTATAAGTTCGAATCAATCGTCTAAAACGGTCGACTTAACACCAAAGTTGCCTAAACTATACGAGAGATCTGAACTCTCTAAACGCAATCCGGTTTTACGAAACTCTGCCATGCTAAGTCGAAAACATCCAATCATAAACACGTGATTGATTTTTTGATATACAAAGCGCACCTAGTCGGTTAAATAAAACCAGCAGTACAAAGAAACAAGAGCATGAACTCCGATGGTTAAGTCTTCTCCCCGCTCCGATACTCTTGCTGGTAATTCGTCGAAGACCGGTAAGTCAAAAGACGAAGAACGAAGAACAGACAATCCCAAATCGTCAATGAAGTTAAGGTATGACCGATTTGAAAATTTTATTAGACTTCTAGTTTCTCGTAGGTAAGAAATGACACGTCTTGTAAACTGCGTAAAACCTAGATAACTTTGAATTTAGGGGATAGTCTAGCATGCTAAGTCGTAAGCAATTTTTGTCTATCTCGATCTATTGTTCTCTAACCATTCAGGCATAACTCGCAAATCGATCCAATCTCTCGTACAACCGAGAAACGATCGCCACGCATTTGAGCGTACTCATTTACTAAAAGAAAGAAGGAGCTAGAGACGCTGACTTCGTCTTAAAACCGACTCGCTCCTAGAAATTTTCGTAAATCAGACACACCCCAGGTCATCGCCAATCCACCACGGTCTTTAACCAACCCGGATTATCGATCATCCGAATCCTTCAAAGGAAACTCATATATTTTCTTTTCGTCGAATATTTTTCCTCGCATCGAGAAAACGCTTTCTATAAAGCAAACTCTCGTCAGAATCATCCCAAAAGCAAACGACAATCTAAGAACCGTCTAAACGCTAAAGACTGATCCAAACCGTCGAAGAAATAATCTCGAGGACTATACAGCATCTCTCGTCGCAATCATGCGGTTAGAAAATCTCTGCGAAACTTCAAAGTGAAACTCGGTGATTTTCCAAAGTCATAAAGATCTTTTCCAACCTGATAAAACAAGTTTCATATAAGAATCAAAAGATTATACGAGAAATCTTTAGGCGTCAAAGCATTGATCTCATTCTCCGTCGAACCAAGTGAGTCACAGAATAATATCAAGACATTTGTGGCAAAAAGAAAAATCGAGAACGCAAAGCAGCAATAGAGAACACGTCCTCCCTTCTCGCCGACTGATTCTATTGCTGGTCATGTGATTCATTCTGCCCGAGACCTCGGTGAAATAACTTTTGGTAAAAACTCCGCGAGTGACTCCGAAAAACTATCACCGAAGAATCAAAAACTAAGCGGAAAGGTTTCTCAAAAAATCTGCGCAAACATTGTTAACCTAATGCGTCGTGCCGATTTACTAAATTCATCGCCCGTTACTTACGCGAGAAATCCTTCGTATAGTCAGGATCATGTCATGACGAAGTAACTTTCGAAAGTAAACGTAACATGTTTTGTGAAAAGTACTTTCCTTATTGCAAAAACCAAGCTATACGATCTGGCACTGAGCAACCAATCTAAACTTTGATTCCTCGCGCCACGATCTGAAAGATCTCACTCTGTCCTTCAGTTCATGAGCATCCGCTCTCATTCCTCCCGATTACATCCGAGAATAAAACCGCCCCGCATGCAACTCCGCACGGACTCTGCATCGAGCTTCTTAGGCTCTGTCTCCTTCGGGTAAAAAAGAAACAACTTCCATATGAACAAATGAAAGATTATACGAAACTTTCATCGTATAAATCGAACCTAAAACAGAAAAACGTTTTCTACAACCACGAGCATACTTGGCTTATCAAGCTCGACAACCGCTACTTGGCCCTCGTCCGATCACGCTTCACTTCAAAGCCAAGTTTACAAACCGACTCGACCTTATATATAGCACGAAAGTATCTTGGTCTAATCATCTACCAAATACGACCTTGGCTGTGCGGCTGAATACAACCCTCACGCCAGGCCAATACATTCAACGGAAAATGCAAACTTGTCGAAAATCGGCTAAGTTCTGTATTCTCACGATTCACTCTATTTCCGAAGCAAGTTGCCTACAAAATCGGACGTGTACGAAAACGCGCGTAACAGAGCTCATGAAGCTCTACGAATCTCGGAAGGTCAACACTTCACAAAGTACCGTAATGAAAAACGCTTTTTTCGGGGAAACAACTTACGTGACCTCTCGGTCCTAATTGCTCTAGCACAAATCATAAAACTACTTAACATCCAAACATGAATGTAAGTTTTAGTTGTGAATATCCGCAAACAAACCAAAGTGTTCCTGCAAAGCAGGGTTAAGACAAAACCCCCGCAACACCATGAAACATCTTCGAGCCCACAAACGTTTCGAACACGAAACGCGGCACACAAAATAAAAACCAACTTTCGGCACTGCAAAACGTCGCAGGCGCCCGGAGAATAGTTTTTTGATACAAATACCTTTCTCAATAAAGTCAATTTATTGGAAGACCTGACAGTCCATTTGCGACTATAAAATACGCAAAACTTCTTAACGTACGTATCCTTCGCGAAGGCCCAAACAACGTAAACATCTAAAAAGTTTGTTGCTGATCACAACAAACTCGCAACAGTTCTAAACAAACTAAGATATCTCGCAGAGATAGCTCTCGAACACCCGACACAAGGGTAATAACGCTATAAAAGAAATCCAAACTTTTGGTCACCACTTCCGGGAAACTTAGAAATTGTTCCCGGTGAGATGCTCGATTCCAACCAGACTAATCGTATAAGCCGAGAACCTATCGCGGATTCTTAATCGGTATGGAATCAGGTTAAAATCGCAACAGGCAAAACGAAAGCCGACTAGTCATCGCATAGCCTCAATCCGAAAGTAAACCTAGGTCTTTCCCTAAACCCAACACACTGGTCTCTAACGTCTCAAGGTATGAATCGAGATCCTAAAGGCATGTCTCTTCGTCTATATCTAAACGCTCACTCGATTTGCTAAACATCCTAAAACGAGAAAACGAATAAGGCGATCCACAAAGGGAAAGGAATGAGAGATGACAACTCGCGGACCTCCCTCAATATCAACTCATATTCTTCCCTCTACATTCACACGAATAAAAACACGCTCTTAAAAACGCAAACTGATTTATAATAAAGCCGCAAAGCGGCAGAGACTTAGAGCCGCACACGGCCAGTCTGAAAACTATAACGGCCACACTCGGCCAGAGCAAACAGTCCACGAGGCTAGTCTCAAGGCCGGCAAAGGCCCAATACACATAACCAGACCGTAATGATCTTGCTAGGAAACAGGTCATACGAACCTTATCTCCAAAACGAACTACGAAAGGCTTGATCCCTTCAATAGGGTTCAATAGGGTACGTAGGCAGCCTCCACAAGGCGCAGCTCTAATCTTAAACACTTTCCGCTTCCTGGAGATTGGAAAGATCACTTTCAACGGACCTTCCCAACCATTAATTCCGCCTAACTTAACTAAAACTGGCTAACCACTCGCAAGAACCTTACGCTAGAGGCTCAAGATTCTAGCGAGCTGGGGGGCTAATTGTTGGAGTCAAAATTGGTCACGACGGAATCAATAGCAAAAGCTTTCCGCAAAAAGATGAAAAAATATATATTTTATAAAACCTGAGAAATCGTTTTATAAAACTCGAGAAATCATTTTATAAGACTCGAGAAATCGTTTTATAAAACTCGAGAAATCGTTTCATAAAAATCAAGAAATCGTTTTATGAAACTCAAAGAGATCGTTTTATAAAAATCGAGAAATCGTTTTATAAAACTGGAGAAATCGTTTTATAAAAGAAGTTTCCGAACAAAAGGAATCCGCGGAAAGACTTGGAAATCATTATCTCGGAAGAACGAAACAAACGTCGATTACACGATCGTCCGAGTTAAGCACAAAACCGCGAAAAACAGCAACCGCCGTAAACCGCGAGCTAGTTCGGCGAGCTAGACGCTTCCCGGGAAGCTCGCCGTACGGCGAGCTGAACCGGTCCGGTTCGGCTCGTCGTACATTGAGCCGACCATACCAAGCTTCGATCTCCCATGTCCCCGATTCAAGGCTTACGTCCTTCGACATGATCATGTCCCGCACCACGGTCGAAATGTCTCCCGTTTCGTCTCGATCCGTCCTACCGTTCGAGTTTTACAATAAAAAACGTAACACTTTGTTTTCTCGAAGAGAACTCGAGGAAATCGTATAAAACGGCAACGGTTCAAAGAAACACCGAACATTGCCTAAATTATACGATTTATTCGAGATTTTTCGTAAAAATCGTAAAAACGCGTTTTTAATAAAAACGTCTAGTGAATCGTAAAAACAGCAACGATTAACCGAAAAACGAACGTAGCTAAAATTTACGATTAAATCGAGGAATTTATTAAAAATGGCATCGGATCAGGAAACGATCTCGTTTACAATCGCAAAATGGATTTATCACAAAACGGCTCGGAAGGTCCTAAAACGTGATAAAAGACCATCTCGCGATCTTAACGAAATCTAACCCAAAGATACGATAACGTTTTGACGATTTACCCGCAGAAGGAAGATAAATGTCAAGTTTGAAGATAAATAGAAGATTTCCGCGGGAAAAAAGGAAAGATAAACACAAAAGGATGATTATCGATAAACTCGAATCTAGGCGAAATGGAAGGACCAAACCGTCAAGGAAGGGAGTATATAAGCAAGAGGCATAGGGCAGAAGCAGAGGACGAATTTCAGAGCTCTCATCTGAGACTTTTACAACTTTTCTAGACTTAGAATTTTCTGCACTTAGAAACTTAGGCTTTATTCTCGACAAGTTCGGTTTCTATGACTGGCGCTCAACTGCTAGATCAAACTCGCCCAGGCAGTTCGATCTCTTGTCCAGATCTACCAACTGAAATACGTTCGACTTGATCCTCGAAAGGGGTACGTAGGCAGCCTTACATAAGGTTCAGTCCGAAATCAATCAAACTCTCTTTTTCTTATCTTTTTCGTCTTTTGTTATCGAGCTGCGACTCGACTAGGTTTAGGGTTTTATGTTTATAACTCGCTGACGGCTCCTGCGGATAAAGCCTTTGTAATCTCTTGTAAAGATCGCAACGCTCTTACGTGAATTCGAAATAAGATCAACTTTTTTTTATAAATTCGTTTTATCATGTTTTCATATTTTCCGCATTTATTTGGTTACACTTCGTTGGCTTCCGCATAGATCCAGGTCCTCTGGAAAATTAGGGTTTTCCTAAGTTTCCTTATTTTACGGAAATCGACGGTGTGAATTTCGGTTCCCACATAATCTACTATAAGATATCGACATCTACATTATATCTAACCATAAAATCAAATTCGTAATCTCCTCAATCTAATCTATTACTATTAAAGGAGAAGGAGTCTAAATAAATTACTTTAAAAAGTTGTTTGAACCATTTCAAATTTAGTCCTACCTATTTTATACAAAAAATAATTACGTTATATAGCATAAATATTCTCCTACCTTAAATGTAGTTTAAGGTTGTTACCTATACAATAATAACTAGGACCTTACCAATTGCTCAGGCCCAAGAATAACGCATGAACACAAACTATTTCATTGCTTTTTTTATTATTCAAATTATCCCTTCGGCTACCTTTTTCTTCATTATGATTTCTAACTGAATTTGCTAAATTGTTACAATCTCGATTTTATTTCAAACACACGGCTTTTATTTACACATAAATTAATTCTGGAAATGTCTATATATTTAGACTATGGGAATATTTTTTTTCAATGATTTCAATATCCTCTACTATTTTTGTATGTATTTCACGTCGAGTAAGAAGATTGAGATATGATGAAAAACCTGAAACTTTGAGAAGGAGAAAATGCCTGAAACATTGGTTCAACACATATGATACGATAATTAAAATTCAAATATTCCTAAAATTTTGGAACAAAAAATTCAACTAAATAGAGGAATCTATACTATTATCTCATTCTGGAAATCTAACGTAAGAAGGTTTTTGAATTCATATATAAAATTTTATTTTATTTTACAATTAATTACTATAACCATAAAAATTCCCAAAATTTTTCCTGATTAACTGAAAAATACCTAAGCTTTATTCGAATATCTAAAAAAATTTTTTGCATTTTGAAATTTACATGAAAATAAAATTATAACTGAAAACCAGATCTTGAATCTTAGAGTGTGTGTAATACCAAACACATATTTGAAATATCCAAATATATCTAATTATATACACAAAAATCGATTGCTTTGATTATCCAAACGGGTGTCGTGTAGGATCCAAATCCAAACCAAGATCCACGGGTCCAAAAATATAGAGTAGGTACATTTTTCCTTGACTGAGACTTGAATCAAACCTGTATTTTTTAGTCGGTTTTGGTTGAGTTTTTTAGATCTGGATAAAATGCCTAGACCTAAGAGAGATAGTTAAGAATTAGCATACAAAATATCATATAAACCATTTCATAAATTATATAATTTTTAAAAAAAAGATTCTGTTTAAATAAAATACATACTTAATAATGTACAATGTCAAAAAAAAAAATTATACCAAATTTTGTTTATAATCCAAAAAGAAGCCCGCGCTTTTGAAGCGCGGGTCAAAATCTAGTCTTATATATTAAAACAGAAGTCATGACTTTGATTCATGTATATAAAAAATGGACCATCACTAAAAACTTTTACTATATGTATTTCATTAAGATTAATAATATATAGAATCTTTAAAATATTTTCATGATAATGTCTTTTGATATCTTTTTATTTATTATAAATATATTTATTTAATTCTAAAAAAACTGTTTTAAAATATTTTCATTTTTAAGAACAATTCCAAAACAGCATCATCTTAATGCTAACAGTTGATCCAAAATATCCAAAATGCCTCAAATCATAAAGCTAAACACAATCTTCATATATCTATTAAATTTGCTTATGTGTCATTCAAAGATGTATACAGAAATAACTTATTGTCTTTATATTTAACTTCAAAATTATATTTCTACTTACAAAATTGTCATTTTTGGTTTATCTTTCTGTTTTTTTTTCTAATTATGTATATAAATTCTGAATCTGTGAATTAATCGAATTTTATTGTTTATATATACCAATAAATATTTTAAATAAAGGTAAAAGTAATGAAACAATTTTTTTATTTGTTAAAAAATTAAAAACAAGAATTTTGTTTTTTGTCAAACTAGATCCTTTTATATCGGATTTTGAAAAGACACATAGCTTAAATTAGATAGGTTTCAATATGTGATTCATCTATAAATGTGCTTCGCTATCTTTCTATTTTCTAAAACACTATCATTTCATTAGCAAAGATGAAAAACAAGTTTAAACCTTCGCTTATTGGTTTTGTTATGCTTACAATTCTCCTGTTCGGTTTATGTTTACATTTACAACTTTATTGATATATTATATAATCATTCCAATTTTTTTTTTGATGCTGTATATATTTATATATTCTATATAATTGAATGTATAATTATATAATATTGAGTATAGTGATTTTTCAAGAATAATCAATGATTTAGAAAGAAGATCTTTAAACGTTTAGTTCTTTTTTTATTAAGTATGCAGAAAATTCTCTACATATATGTTTAGAAAAAAAATTCATTTTTACTTTAAATATGAAAATTAAATTTATGTTTTAATTGTTATAATAACAGGAGAAACTAGGGCTGGGCAATCGGGGTCCCAATCGGGTTTCGGTTCGGGTTCATTCGGGTTTCGGGTTTTCAGGTTCATGAATTTCAGCCCCATTCGGATATTATAAAAATTCGGGTCGGATTCGGTTCGGATTTAGTCAGGTTCGGTTCGGGTTTAGTAACATGTCCAAAATCCGGTTGAACCCGAAATAATTTCGGTTTCGGATACTAATCGGGTTTTCGGTTCTAAAAATACTAATTTATACTCAATTAAACTCACTATATTTTCAATNATATTTTCAATCATTTTATTAAATTTTTGTATTTAGCTTCTACAAACCATATTGTTCTCCTTCAAAATAATATTGTGAAACTCGTCTATCAACCAAATAAGATTTGTAATTGAACAATATGGTTTAGCATCTGCAAACCATATTGTTCTCCTTCAAAATAATATTGTCATGATTAATGACAAACCAAAACCTTGTATGAGCGAAATATTATACATAATGAAACATAAAAAATTAAAGTTAACAACTAACAATTCTATAAACGTAAGAAGTACTATTTACACTTAAAAAAAAAACAACATTATATAAACTTCAAAACAAATTTATTCATAACTTAACTTCAAATGTAATGTCAATCAGAAACATTAATAATAACACTATACATTAGACTAAATATTTGAGTTAATTATTTATATCATAACTAATTGTTGTAGGTACTCAATAATATATTAATCTGTATTGGAAAACATATTAGAAATTTACATTGGATATGATACAAGTTTTTTTAGGAGTTTTAAAGTTTCGGGTTCTTTCGGATATCCATTTAAGTTCGGGTTCGGTTCGGATAATACCCATAATCCAAAATACCGTAAAACAAGATCCATTCGGTNTTTTTTAGGAGTTTTAAAGTTTCGGGTTCTTTCGGATATCCATTTAAGTTCGGGTTCGGTTCGGATAATACCCATAATCCAAAATACCGTAAAACAAGATCCATTCGGTACTTATGTCGGGTTCGGATCGGTTCGGGTTCCTTTTTATCGGGCCGGATTCGGTTCGGATTTTCGGGTTCGGTTTTTTTGCCCAGCCCTACCGTTATTCTTATATGTAACAAAACTATTTATAAATCTAAAAATTAAATAAAATTTATCTTTAAATCTAGAAATTATAAATGGTCTCGGGTCAAAATATATCGTTAGCTATAAAGATTATTTACAGACTACTCAATTCAGTGTTAGAAGCATAAAAATATGATTTTTGACAGTTGAAAAAAATTAATATTGATGTGTCATGGTTATTTTTTTCGTTTGTTGAAGTGACAGTAAAAAGATGTCTGAACTGATAATAATACCCATTAAATTACATTATTATTATTGCTAGTGATGTAATATAGATGTTGAAAAAATATATTTAGTAAGTTATCCATTATTATTTTGCCTAGATTTGGTTAATGCCACGATCCTAACAGTTGTCAGCTTAAAAAAGCTATCTGAAGAAATATCTACTCTCCTCTCTCAAGCAAGTGATCACAACATTACAGCTGTTACGTTTTCAGCTTCGTATGATTCACAACCTAAGAGATCAACTTGTTACTTGAACAATTAAGTAAATGAAACAAGTAACTTTAACGAGTTCCCGGCCTCTAGCGAGGTACGTCTCGTGGGAGAAATCTTACTCCCAAACTCCACTAGATCAATAAAGAGTACAAGAACCAATCACTTATAGAACCGTGATGGTTTAGATAACACCAAGAAGACACAAGTAGTCTCAAGGTAAGCTAGAACAATATGATCAGCTCAACAATGTTCTCTATGCTTAGACTAATGTTCTGTCTCTCTTATGTAACTTGACTCTCTCTCTGCGTAATCTCTTGTGGCTAATGAAGAAGACGGCTTTCTTTTGACTTGACCTAATCGCACATATTAAATCAGCCTTTAAACTAATGGGCTTTGTCGACTAAGCCCATAGGTTGTTCGTGCATAACTTGTGCAGGCCGGCCCAACATTGAACGGGTCCGATTGGGCCTTAACCAAACCTCACAAAACTCCACCTGTTTAGTCTAAGGCCATAACCCTTGCTTCTTGTGGGAACCAAAATTCACACTTGTCGATTTCCGTCAAATAAGGAAACTTAGGAAAACCCTAATTTTCCAGAGGAACCGGATCTCTGCGGAAGCCAACGACAAGTAACCAAATAAATGCGGAAAAATACGAAAAACATAATAAAACGAATTTAAAGAAAAAGTAGATCTTATTTCGATTTCGCGTAAGAGCGTTGCGATCATTACAAGGGTTTACAAAGGCTTTGGCCGCAGGGGCCATCAGCGAGTTAAAAACATAAAACCCTAGATCTAGTCGAGTCGCAGCTCGATAACGAAAGACGGAAAAAGATAGGAAAAAAGGTTTGATTGATTTCGGACTGAACCTTATGAAAGGCTGCCTACGTACCCCTTTCGGGGATCAATTCGAACGTAGTTCAGTTGATAGAGCTGGACCAGAGATCGAACTGCCTGGGCGAGTTCGTCTAGTAATTGAGCGCCAGTCATAGAAACCAAACTTGTCGAGAAAAAGCCTAAGTTTCTAAGTGCGGAAAATTCTAAGTCTAGAAAAGTTGTGAAAGTCTCAGATCAGAGCTCTGGATTTCGTCCCTTTGCTTCTGCCCCATGCCTCTTGCTTATATACTCCCTTCCTAGGCGGTTTTGTCTTTCCATTTCGCCCAGATTTGAGTTTAATGGGAATCTTCCATTTATCTCGATCTTTCTTTTTTTCCCGCGGAAATCTTCTATTTATCCTCAAACTTGACATTTATCTTCAAGTTTGACATTTATCTTCTTTCTGCGAGTAAATCGCCAAAACTTCGTTGTATCTTCGGGTTGGACTTCGTTTAAAGTCGCGAGTGGCTTTTATTGCGTTTTATGACTTTCCGAGCCGTTTTGCGATAAATCCGTTTTACGACTTTAGACGAGATCGTTTCCTGATACGATACCGTTTTTAGATAAGTTTCTCGAGTTAATCGTAAAACTAAGCAATGTTCGATGTTTCGATTAATCGTTGCCGTTTTCTACGATTTACTCGGGGTTTTATTAAAAACGCGTTTTGTACGATTCTTACGAAAAATCTCGAATAACCCGTATAGTTTAGGCAATATTCGGTGTTTTGTTTAACCGTTGCCGTTTTATACGATTTCCTCGAGTTCTTTTCGAGAAAACAAAGTCTTACGGTTTTTATCTTAAAACTCGAACGATAGGACGGATCAAGACGAAACGGGAGACATTTCGGCCGTGATTCAGAATACGATCGTGTCGAAGGACGTATGCCTTGAATCAAGGATGTGGGAGATCGAGGCTCGGGATGGTCGGCTCGACGTACGGCGTGCTAGTTCAGCTTGGCCAGGTCGCCATATGGCGAAATAGGTGATAAAAACCTGTGGGGAAAAGTCAGCACCTCTTATTTCGCCCAACGGCGATCAACCCGGGACGGGACTAGTTCGCCCACCGGCGAACTAAGCCAAGCTGGGCGAACTAGTCGATATGGGACTAGTTCGCCTACCGGCGAACTAGTCGAGGGACTCCTAGTTCGCCCATCGGCGATTTCGGTTTTTCACGGTTTTGTAAAACGATTTCTTGAGTTTTATAAAACGATTCTCAAGTTTTATAAAACGATCTTCGAATTTTATAAAACGATCTTCGAGTTTTATAAAACGACTTCTCGAGTTTTATAAAACGATCTTCGAGTTTTATAAAACAGTTTCTCGAGTTTTATAAAACGATCTTCGAGTTTTATAAAACGGCTTCTCGATTTTTATAAAATGATCTTCGAGTTTTATAAAATGTTCTTCGAGTTTTAAACGGCTTCTCGAGTTTTATAAAACAATCCTCGAGTTTTATAAAACGATCTTCGAGTTTTATAAAACGGCTTCTCGAGTTTTATAAAACGATCTTCGTGTTTTATAAAACGATCTTCGAGTTTTATAAAACGGCTTCTCGAGTTTTATAAAATGATCTTCGAGTTTTATAAAACGGCTTCTCGAGTTTTATAAAACGGCTTCTCGAGTTCTATAAAACGATCTTCGAGTTTTATAAAACGATCTTCGAGTTTTATAAAACGGCTTCTCGAGTTTTATAAAACGATCCTCGAGTCTTATAAAACGATCTTCAAGTTTTATAAAACGGCTTCTCGAGTTATATAAAATGATCCTCGAGTTTTATAAAACGATTCTCGAGTTTTATAAAACGATTCTTCGAGTTTTATAAAACGATTCTCGAGTTTTATAAAACGATTCTTCGAGTTTTATAAAACGATTCTCGAGTTTTATAAAACGATCCTCGAGTTTTATAAAGCGATCCTCTAGTTTTATAAAACGATTCTTCGGGTTTTATAAAACGATTCCTTTTATATTTCTGCGGGGAGTTTCGGCCGTTGATTCCGTCGTACCGATTTTGACCCAACAGTTAGCCCCCCAGCTCGTAAGAATCTTGAGCCTTTAGCGTAAGGTTCTTGTGAGTGGTTAACCAGTTTTAGTTAAGTTAGGCGGAATTAATGGTCGGAAAGGTCCGTTGAAAGTGATCTTTCCACTCTCCAGGGAGCAGAAAGCGTTTAAGATTAGGGCTGCGCCTGGTGAAGGCTTCCTACGTACCCTTTTGAGGGGATCAAGCCTTTCGTAGTTCGTTTCGGAGTTAAGGTTCGTATGACCTATTTCCTAGCAAGACCTTTACGGTCTAGTTAAATGTTGTGTAGGAATTATCGAGCATATTGATGTCGATGGCATCTGGACCTTTGCCGGCTTTAAGACTAGCCTCGTAGGCCGTTTGGTCTGGCCGAGCGTGGCCGTTATAGTTTTCGGACTGGCCGTGTGCGGTTCTGAGTCCCTGCCGCATTTGCGGCTTTATTAAAAATCAGTTTGAGAGCGTGTTTTTATTCGTATGAATGTAGCGGGAAGAATATGAGCTAATATTGAGGGAGGTCCGCGAGTTGTCGTCTCTCATTCCTTTTTCCCTTAGTGTATCGCCTTGTTCGTTTGTCCGTTTTAGGATGTTTAGTAAATCGAGTGAGCGTTTAGATATAGACGAAGAGACATGCCTTTAGGATCTCGATTCATGCCTTGAGACGTTAGCGACTAGTGTGCTGGGTTTAGGGCAAGACCTAGGTTTACTTTCTGATTGAGGCTATGCGATGACTAGTCGGCTTTCGTTTTTCCTGTTGCGATTTTAACCTGATTCCATAACGATTTAGAATCCGCGATAGGTTCTCGGCTTATATGATTCGTCTGGTTGGAACCGAGCATCTCACCGGGAACAATTTCTAAGTTGCCCGGAAGTGCTAACCAAAAGTTTGGATTTCTTTTATAGCGCTATTACCCTTGTGTCGGGTGTCCGAGAGCTATCTCTGCGAGATAACTTAAGTTTGTTTAGGACTATTGCGAGTTTGTTGTGATCAGCAACAAACTTTTTAGGCGATAAATGTTTACGTTGTTTTGGCCTTCGCGAAGGATACGTACGTTAAGAAGTTTTGCGTAATTTTATAGTCGCGGACGGACTGTTAGGTCTTCCAAGAAAATGACTTTATCGAGGAAGGTATTTATGTCGAAAAACTAATCTCCGGGCATCTGCGACGTCTTGCAGTGCCGAAAGTTGGTTTTTATTTTAGATGCCGCGTTTCGTGTTTGGAACGTTTGCGGGCTCGAAGATGTTGCGCGGTGTTGCGAGAGTTTTGTTTTAACCCTGCTTTGCAGGAACACTTTGGTTCGTTTGCGGATATTCGAAATTAAAACTTACATTCCTGTTTGGATGTTAGGTAGTTTTATGATTTGTGCTAGAGCAATTAGGACCGAGAGGTCGCGTAAGTTGTTTCCCCGAAACGAAGCGTTTTTCGTTACGGTGCTTTGTGAAGTGTTGACCCTCTGAGATTCATACGGCTTTAGGAGCTCTGGTACGAGTGTTTTCTTATACGTCGGATTTTGTAGGCAACTTGCTTCGGGAATAGAGTGAATCGCGAGAATACAGAACTTAGCCGATTTTCGACAAGTTTGCATTATCCGTTGAATGTATTGGCTTGGCGTGAAGGTTGTGTTCAGCCGCACAGCCAAGGTCGTATTTGGTAGAGGATTAGNGCTTTAGGAGCTCTGGTACGAGTGTTTTCTTATACGTCGGATTTTGTAGGCAACTTGCTTCGGGAATAGAGTGAATCGCGAGAATACAGAACTTAGCCGATTTTCGACAAGTTTGCATTATCCGTTGAATGTATTGGCTTGGCGTGAAGGTTGTGTTCAGCCGCACAGCCAAGGTCGTATTTGGTAGAGGATTAGACCACGACAGTTTCGTGCTTTCGAAAAGGTCGAGTCGGTTTGTAAACTTGGCATTGAAGTGAAGCGCGATCGGACAATAGCCAAGTAGCGTTTGTCGAGCTTGATATGCCAAGTATGCCCGTGGTTATTGAAAACGTTTTTCCGTTGTAGGTTTGATTTATACGATGAAAGTTTCGTATAATCTTTCCTTTGTTTGTATGGAAGTTTTTTTTTTTTTACTCGAGGGAGACAGATCCTAAGAAGCTCGATGCAGAGCCCGTGCGGAGTCGTTTGCGGGGCGATCTCATTCTCGGATGTAAACGGGAGGAATGAGAGCGGATGTTCGTGACCCGATGGGCTAAAGAATGAGATCTTTCAGATCGTGTCGTGAGGAGGAAAAGTTTTTGCTATAAGGAAAATACTTTTTGCAAAACCTGTTACGTTTATTTTCGAAAGTTACTTCGTTATGACATGATCCTGACTATACGAAGGATTTCTCGCGTAAGTAATGGGTGATGAATTTAGTGTGGGAACCGAAATCCACACTGTCAATTTTCCGTCAAATATGAAAACTTAGTATGAAACCCTAATTTTCCCGAGGTCCTGGATCTCTGCGGAAATCACTAAAACAAACGAATTTAAAAGAATATGGATGAACAATGAAGAACAAAGAAATGAGAACTTGTGTGAAAGCTTTTATTGAATGAAGAATTGATAACTGTTACAAGAAGATTTGAAGAACTTAGACGTCGAAACGTTCTAACGATCTAGATTGCTATTCAAAACGCTAAGTTCTAAATTCCTAAGCTAGCAGCCGTCTTTTTAGGTCTGATTTTCGTCCCCCTCTTCTGCCCTACGCCTCTGGTTTATATACTCCTTGCCTTGACGGTTTGATCTTTCCATTTTTCCCGGATTTGAGTATATCGGAAATCTTCCATTTTTCTCGATCCTTCCTATTCTTCTGCGGAAATCTTCTATTTATCTTCAAACTTGCCTTTTATCTTCCGTCTGCGAGTAGACCGTCGAAGCGTTATCGTATCTTCGGGTTTAATTTCGTTAACGTCGCGAGATGGGTTTTTATCGTGTTTTAGGACCTTTCGGGCCGTTTTACGATAAAAACCATTTTACGACTTTAACGAGACCGATTCCTGATCCGATGCCGTTTTTTACGATTCTCTCGACATTTTTTATTAAAAACGTGTTTTTTACGATTTTAACGAGAAATCTTGAATAAATCGTATAGTTTAGGCAATGTTCGGTGTTTCGTTTAACCTTTGCCGTTTTATACGATTTCTTCGAATTCTTTTCGAGAAAGCAAAGTTTTACGGTTTTTATCGTAAAACTCGAACAATAGGTTGGATCGAGACGGAACGGGAGACGTTTCGGCCGTGGTTCAGAATGCGACCGTGTCGAAAGACGTAAGTTTCGAATCGGGTATGCGGGAGATCGAGGCGCGGGATATCCGGGAAATCTCTAGTTCGTCCAACGGCGAACTAAGCCGGGCCGGCTTAGTTCGCCGATGGGCGAACTAGTCGAGTGCTTCCTAGTTCGCCCATCGGCGAACTAGTCGTGACTAGTTCGCGTTTTACGACTGTTTCGGTTTTTTTTGCGGTTTCGTAAAACGATTCTTCGAGTTTTATAAAACGATTCTTCGAGTTTTATAAAACGATTCTCGAGTTTTATAAAACGATTCTTCGAGTTTTATAAAACGATTCTTCGAGTTTTATAAAACGATTCTCGAGCTTTATAAAACGATTCTTCGAGTTTTATAAAACGATTCTCGAGTTTTATTAAAACGACTTTCCGTTTTAATAAATGACTTTTGCGGAAAGTAATGATTCCAGAAGTTATCGTAGACGTTGATTTCGAGATTACGGTTTTTGACCCCAACAGTTAGCCCCCCAGCCTGCAATTCCTTGAGGAAATTTTTCGGGCGGATGGAGTTAGTTTTTAAATCGGAATCTACGGCTAAGATTTGTCTTGTTACGAGGAAGAGCTCTTTTTTTTTCTATAAGTATTGGATCATTACTTCTCATATCTTCTACCTCTCAAGTTTCTCTCCAACTTCTCTCTAGAAAAATTTTAAGATGTCTTCTTCCCAAGGTGATCAACAAAACTGTGAAGTCTCATCCAACGACAACCCTACGGCACATCCGCAAGATGCTCGGATTTCTGAGTTTCTCTTGTTTCAAGACGAGATGGACCGTAGCGATGCTGAGGAAGATGCTGCGTCGGGCGACGTACCTTCGGTAGATCCATCCGTCCTTGCGAGAGAGGTCAAGGCTAATTTGGACGAAACGACCGAAACGGTAGCGGATTCTTTGACGGGCGCTACTATCGAACCGTCGGGCGCGCCTACTGTTTCGCCCCTCCTTGCAGCCGAAAATGTTGCTACTTCTGCTGAGGTCGGAATAGCCGTAGCTCCCACCACGGTGGAGTTGGTCGTGTCTCCGACCATGGGCGAACCGGTTGTGGCTCTTACCGCTGTTGAATCAGTTAAGACTCCTGCCGCAGTTGGATCGGCTGCAGCTCCTACTGCGGCTGATCCAGTCATGATTCTAAGGCCTCCTGCTCCGGCCAAGAGGGTGATTGTCTCGGGACTTCCGGCGCTTAGCGCGACGCTGCCCGCTTCGGCGAAAGGCCGCAAGAGAACTCGTCCGAACCCTGATGCTCCCGCGAGAAAGAAAGCCGTGAAGGGTTCCGAGACCGGAGCTTCGTCTAGCAAGTCACCGAGCTTGATGTCGATGTCGCAGTAGCGTACCAAGGTACAGGTTCGCAAACATTCGTTTTTAAGAATATATTCGTAGCTGACCATCTTTCTTGGTTTTTTTTTTTTTGTTTGTTTCGTTGATCGATGGGATGATCAAAGAGTGCGGGTCCGAAGTTGAGCGTTTAGCCAAGGAGTTAGCTGAATCGCAGGAGAGGTCAGCTCAGCTCGAAGGAAAACTGAAGGTGATAAAAGATGTTCATTCCGCAGAGGTGTCTCGATTCGAAGCTCGGATTAGCGATCTGGAGCGTGATCTTGGAAAGACTGCGGTCTCTCTGATCAAGGCGAAGGATGAAAAGAAATCCAAGGCTTCGGAGCTGCGCAGGCTTCAGCGCAAGTTGAAGAGTTTCGAGGAATCAGCTGTCCGTGTGACTGAAAGATCTATGTCTGGTTTGTCGATCAAAGCCCATGTCATGTTCTTTGTATGAGAATCCATCTCTTCATGTGCAGCCTTTTTCCACAGCTTTCTGTTTTTGCTTCTCATCGCCTCAGCATATGATCTTGGTTCATCAACTTCGAAGTCCTCATCAGTAGTTAAAGCATATGCCACAAAATTCCTATCCTTATACCTTGATGGAGGTCTTACGTTCCTCCTTCATTCTCTGTCCCTCGCAAGAACATAATCATCCAATGACTGAGGAGTATAGTCTTCAACCTGCTCATCAGTATCCCCGGTTGAACACGTTTCGCTTTCTGAGCTTACTGATGATGACGAGTCTTCCATCTCATTCTCCTGATCTGACGTGACATCCCTTTCCAACTCAGTAGCAGTTATGGTTGGACCCTGAATCAGATCATCACTGAACGACACTCTTTTCTTAGAGTTCTTCTTTTTCTGGACTTCTTCTTGTGCAACTGATTCAACCTGTTTAACTCCTTTGTTCAACGTATCTTTGTAGGTTTCATTCTCATTGAACACCACATCTCTGTTTGTTCTGCACTTTCCTTCCTCTGGTATCCAGACCCTGTATCCCTTTGTACCAAATGGGTACCCCATGAATACACCCTTTAGAGCTCTGGGTTCGGTCTTTCCCTCAGTAACATGTACAAAAGCTGAACACCCAAACCGCCTTAGATGCTTCAAATCCGATTTTGAACCTGACCAAACCTGTTCATGTAACTTGGAGTTAAGTGTTGAATTCAGTGATTGGTTGATCAGGTAGACAGCCGTTGATGCAGCTTCAGCCCAGAAACTTTGATCCAACCCTGTCTCAGCAAACATACACCTGACCTTTTCCATTATAGTTCGATTCATCCTCTCTGACAGCTCGTTTTGCTGAGGAGTGTAGGTACATGTTCTATGCTGTTTGATGCCTGCATCTTTGCAGAAACCATCGAACTCTCTGTTGCAGAATTCCAGCATGTGGGAACCAAAATTATCTACTGTCGATTTCCGTAAAATAAGGAAACTTAGGAAAACCCTAATTTTCCAGAGGAACCGGATCTCTGCGAAAGCCTACGACAAGTAACCAAATAAATGCGGAAAATACGAAAAATGTAATAAAACGAATTTATAGAAAAAGTAGATCTTATTTCGATTTCGCGTAAGAGCGTTGCGATTGTTACAAGGGTTTACAAAGGCTTCGGCCGCAAGGCCATCAGCGAGTTATCAACATAAAAACCTTAAACCTAGTCGAGTCGCAGCTCGATAACAAAAGACGGAAAAAGATAAGAAAAATGGTTTGATTGATTTCGGACTGAACCTTATGAAAGGCTGCCTACGTACCCCTTTCGAGGATCAAGTCGAACGTATTTCAGTTGATAGAGCTGGAAAAGAGATCGGACTGCCTGGGCGAGTTCGTCTAATAATTGAGCACCAGTCATAGAAACCGAACTCGTCGAGAATAAAGCCTAGGTTTCTAAGTGCGAAAAATTCTAAGTCTAGAAAAGTTGTAAAAGTCACAGATTATAGCTCTGAAATTCGTCCCTTTGCTTCTGCCCTATGCCTCTTGCTCATATACTCCCTTCCTAGGCGGTTTAGTCTTTCCATTTAGCCCAGATTTGAGTTTATCGGGAATCTTCCATTTATCTCGATCTTTCCTTTTTTCTATTTATCTTCAAACTTGCCATTTACCTTCAAACTTGACATTTATCTTCCTTCTGCGGGTAAATCGTCAAAACGTTATCGTATCTTTCGGTTAGATTTCGTTAAGATCGCGAGATGGGCCTTTATCACGTTTTCGGACCTTCTGAGCCGTTTTGCGACTTTTCACGAGATCGTTTTCTGATCCGATGCCGTTTTTAGTAAATCCCCCGAGTTGATCGTAAAGTTTAGCTATGTTCGTTTTCCTCGATTAATCGTTGCCGTTTTTACGATTCACTCGTCGTTTTTATTAAAAACGCGTTTTTACGAAAAATCTCAAATAATCGTATAGTTTAGGCAATGTTCGGTGTTTCGTTTAACCGTTGATGTTTTATACGATTTTCTCGAGTTCTTTTCGAGAAAACAAAGTTTTACGGTTTTTATCGTAAAACTCGAACGATAGGAGGGATCGAGATGAAACGGGTGACATTTAGACCGTGGTTCGGAACATGATCGTGTCGAAGGACGTAAGCCTTGAATCGGGGATGCGGGAGATCGAAGCTCGGAATGGTCGGCTCGACGTACGGCGAGCCGAACTGGACCGGTTGAGCTCGCCGTTCGGCGAGCTACACTGTAAGCTTCTAGCTCGCCGAACGGCGAGCTGGGCCAGCTGGCTAAGCTCACCGTTGGCGAGCTAGTCGTGATGGGACTAGCTCGCCGTTCGGCGAGCTAGTCGTAACAAGACTAGCTCGCATTTATTGTGCTTAACTCGGACGATCGTGTAATAGACGTTTGTTTCGTTCTCCCGAGATAACGATCTTCCTAGTTTTCCGAGGATTTCCTTTGTTCGGAAATCTCTTTTGGATTTATAAAACGATTTCTCAAGTTTTATAAAACGATTTTTCGAGTTTTTCAAAACAATTTCTCGAGTTTTATAAAACGATTTCTCGAGTTTTATAAAATGATTTCTCGTGCTTTATAAAACGACTTCTCAAGTTCTATAAAACGACTTCTCGAGTTTTATTAAATGATTTCTCGATTTTTGTTTTTACTTTTGCGGAGACTTTTAGCCATTGATTCCGCCGTGACCGATTTTGACACCAACACAGCCCATTGTCAGTCCTCAAACACTTGATCTTCCTCTCTGTCTGAGTCTCAACAGCAACCTTCTATTCCTTGAATGTAGCAAATGCTTCACTCTTATTCTTTAGAAAATATAACCATACTTTCTTAGAGTAATCATCAATGAAGGTTATGAAGTACTTGCAACCTCCTAAACTGTCTGGCGTTGATGGTGAACCCCACATGTCTGACCCCTCACCTTAGGAAGCTCGATGATAGATCCAGACCCCTAGTACATCTCGGAACTGAACCAGGTTCTAAGGCGTACAGAATATGTGATCCAGCTACAAGAAAGATAGTCTTAAGTAGAGATGTATGTTTTGATGAAGAAAAACCATGGAAGTGGAACAGCACAACAACCGAGGATGAAGAAGTACCAGGAACCTTCAAAGTTACATTTGGAAACTTTGGAAACTTTGGTAATAGAGGAATACATGAGACATAACTTGAAGAAAAAACCGGGGATCATGATGACAACATTGTTCAAGAAGACGTCAACGAAGATGGTGAAGGCAATATTGTTACACTCCCAAATGATGTTACCACAGATACTATCAATGTAAAAAAATCAACAAGACCTAGCAAAACACCTGCCTATCTAAGCGATTATGTTCATCTTGGAGAAGCCGAAGGTGAACATCTCTTGCTAATCATAAACGAAGAACCATGGGAATACACAGAAGCTGCGAAAGAGAAGGTTTGGAGAAATGCGTGTGAAGACAAAATTGAGAGTATAATAAAAAAAAAAACATGGGACTTGGTAGACTTACCTAAAGGTGCAAAGGCGATAGGACTCAAGTGGATGTTCAAGATCAAACGTAACTCAGATGGGAGCATCAACAAATACAAATCAAGACTGGTTGCAAAAGGCTACATTCAACGTCATGGCATAGACTTTGAGGAAGTGTTCGCTCCTGTCGCAAGAATTGAGACTGTTAGGTTCATTATTGCCCTCACAGCTTCAAACGGATGGGAAGTACACCACTCGGATGTGAAGACTGCCTTTCTGTACGGTGATCTGAAAGAAGATGTGTATGTAACACAGCCAGAAGGCTTTGTGACAGTGGCAATGAATTGTATGGATTGAGGCAAGCTCCGAGAGCCTGGAATGAGAAACTAAATAAAGTTCTCGAGAAACTAAAGTTTACTAAGTGCTCCAAAGAACCATCCTTGTACCGTAAGCAAGCTGAAGATAGTCTCCTATTAGTTGCTGTATACGTTGAATACCTCCTCATAACCGGTACAAAAGATCACATGATAAAAGAATTCCAAAGGTAGATGTCAGAGATATTTGAGATGAGCGACCTTGGACTCTTGACATACTACCTAGGAATCGAGGTCTCTCAACATCAGGAAGGAATAACAATACGACAAGAAAGGTATGCACTTAAGATTCTTGAAGAAACAGGCATGAAAGAGTGCAATGCTGTGCACACACCGATGGATACGGGTCTGGTTTTGTCAAAAGAAGAGAAGGAGCAGAATGTTAATGAAACAGAGTTTAGGCGAAACATAGGGTGCCTTCGGTATTTGCTATATACAAGACCTGACTTAGCATATAGCGTTGGTATGTTAAGTCGATATATGCATCTCCCAAAGACATCTCATGTGGGTGCTCTGAAGCAGATTCTAAGGTACGTAAAAAGGAACTAATGTACATCACATGGGCTAACATACAAGTGAGCAAATGAGATGAAGCTAGAAGGATATTGTGATAGTAGTCACAACATAGACGAAGACGACAGAAGAAGTACTTCAGGCCATATATTCTACTTAAATGAGTGTCCTATTATATGGTGTTCTCAAAAGCAAGAAACAGTGGCTCTATCTTCCTGTGAGGCTGAGTTTATAGCAGCAACTGAAGCAGCTAAACAAGCAATATGGTTACAAGAACTGCTTGGAGAGATCACAGAGACTACGAGCAAGAGAGTAACAATTAAGATCGACAATAAAAGTGAAATATCACTAACAAAGAATCCGGTGTTCCATGGAAGAAGTAAACACATTCACAAGAAATATCATTTCATCCGAGAGTGTGTGGAGAATGAGCAAATTGATGTACAACATGTCCTGGGAATTTATCAAAAGGCGGACATACTAACAAAGGCATTAGGAAGGATTAAGTTCAAGGAGATGAAGGAGCTTGTTGGAGTTCAAGAAGTTAACTTTAAGCTTAAAGGGGAGAATGTTGAAGATAAGCTTATAGATAACTTGGAATCTAAGTTATAGATATCCTATATGAAATAGGATTAGGGATAAGTGTTATCTAATGAGTTTAGGAAATAGTATGTATATAATAGAATGCGTGTGTGTTGCATTCGGTGTGAGTTTTAGAGATTGAGATTGTGAGATTAAGGTTTTGAGAAGTTTCCTTAATATTAATAAAGAGAGAGTCTTTGTTATACTGCAATCTTTAAAACAATAATTGGTGTCAGAGCTTAGCTAAGAAGAAGCTTTAACAACCATGAGTGATATTACAACCATTACAGACAAAGGGAAGGAAGGAGGATCATCCGTGATCAAGTATCCTATGTTAACCACAACAAACTATATGGTATGGGCGATAAGGATGAAACTGTTACTTAAAGTCTATGAAGTATGGGAGGTTGTGAAAACAGAATCCGATGACGTGAAGAAGAACACCATGGTGACTGCACTGGTGTTTGGATCCATTCCAGAAGCCCTAGTTTTACCAGTTGGAGAGTTAGATTCTGCAAAAAAAGTATGGGAGGCAATTCGAACTCGTAATGTTAGCGCAGATAGAGTACGAAAGGCGTGGCAACAAACTTTGATGGCTGAATTTTACCGATTGAAGATGAAAGACAATGAAACCATCGATGACTTTGTAGGGAAGTTATCTGAAATCTCTTTCAAATCTGCTGCTCTAGGAGAAAACATGGATGAATACAAACTTGTCAAAAAGTTTATATCTAGCCTACCTCGTAATAGATACATTCATATTGTTGCGTCAACAGAACAGATGCTTGATCTAAAGACACTCAACTTTGAAGAAATAATAGGCCGTCTAAAGACCTATGAAGAGCGTATAAGTGCAGAAGAAGATGAGCATCAAGATAAACAACAAAATAAGCTTATGTATTCCAATATGGAGACACAGTCTAATCGAGATTACGTACCAAAATAATTACAGAGGAAGAGGCAGAGGAGGAAGGAACTACAACAGGGGAAGAGGCCGTGGAAGGTCTTACTGGGACAATAATAGAGACTTATCTCACGTAGTATGCTACAGATGCGACAAGAATGGTCACTTTGCGTACTCATGTCCAGATAGATTGCTGAAATTACAAGAAACACAAGAAAATAAAGAAGAAGGGACAGAAGAAGCTGATGCTCTCATGATGCATGAAGTAGTATACCTTAATGAGAAGAATATGAAACCAAAAGAGTTTGAGTCAAGCATGGATGGAGACAGAATTTGGTACTTAGATAATGGTGCGAGCAACCATATGACTGGAAACAAAACCTACTTCAAGCAAATTAATGAGAACATCACGGGCAAGGTTCGATTTAGTGATGACTCACGAATCGACATTAAAGGTAAAGGGTCTATATTATTCATCAGTAAAGACGGAGAAAGAAGGTTACTTGCAGATGTCTATTTCATACCCAGCCTAAAAAGCAACATTATAAGCTTGGGTCAAGCAACAGAGTCTGGGTGCAAAGTGAAGATGAAGGAAGATTATCTTACTCTACATGAAAAGAATGGAAATCTGATCACAAGAGCAAAACGATGTAAGAATTGTCTCTATAAGGTCCTCATGGATGTTCTTGATGTGAAGTGTCTGAAAATAGATGAGCAGAACGAGTCAGCTAAGTGGCACGCAAGACTAGGTCACATAGGAGTTGAGACCATAAAACTAATGATACGAGAGGAGATGGTGTTAGGCATACCAGACATTGATGTTGAGAAAGAGATATGTGCAACATGTATGCGTGGCAAGCAAACAAGAAGAGTATTCCCACAATCGACAAGTTATCGTGCAGAAGAAGTATTGGAACTCATTCATGGAGATCTTTGTGGCCCAATCTCACCAAGTATATCAGCGAATAACAGATATATATTTGTACTCGTGGATGATCATTAAAGGTATATGTGGACAATACTCTTATAAGAAAAAAAGTGAGGCGTTTAGTAAGTTCAAACTCTTCAAAGCAATGGTGGAACAAGGAACAAAGAAAAGTATCAAGACCTTTAGACCAGATAGAGGTGGAGAGTTTACATCTACGGAGTTCCAAAACTTCCGTGAAGCTTCAGGGATACAAAGGCACTTGACAGCTCCTTATGCACTGCAACAAATTGGAGTTGTAGAGAGAAGGAACAGAACTTTGTTAGAGATGACAAGGAACATACTTAAGCATATAAGTGTCCCAAATTATCTAAAGGGTGAGGCCCTAAGACATGCCACGTATCTTATCAACAGAGCCGGGACAAGAACCTTGAATCACCAAACTCCATATGAAGTATTTAAAGGAAGAAAGCCGAGTGTCAAACACATTAAGGTATTCGGTTGTGTTGGATATACAAAAGCAGAAACACCTCACCTTAGGAAGATCGATGATAGATCCAGACCCCTAGTACATCTCGGAACCGAACCAGGTTCTAAGGCGTACAGAATGTGTGATCCAGCTACAAGAAAGATAGTTGTAAGTAGAGATGTGTGTTTTGATGAAGAAAAACCATGGAAGTGGAACAGCACTACAACCGAGGATGAAGAAGTTCCAGGAACCTTCAAAGTTACATTTGGAAACTTTGGTAATCAAGGAATACAGGAGACAGAATTTGAAGAAAAAACAGGGGATCATGATGACAACATTGTTCAAGAAGACGTCAACAAAGATGGTGAAGGCAATACTGTTACACTCCCAAATGATGTTACCACAGATACTATCAATGTAAGAAGATCAACAAGACCTAGCAAAACACCTGCCTATCTAAGCGATTATGTTCACCTTGGAGAAGCCGAAGGTGAACATCTCTTGCTACTCATAAATGAAGAACCATGGGAATACAAAGAAGCTGTGAAAGAGAAGGTTTGGAGAAATGTGTGTGAAGAAGAAATTGAGAGTATAATAAAAAAACAAAACATGGGACTTGGTAGACTTACCTAAAGGTGCAAAGGCGATAGGACTCAAGTGGATATTCAAGATTAAACGTAACTCAGATGGGAGCATCAACAAATACAAATCAAGACTGGTTGCAAAAGGCTACATTCAACGTCATGGCATAGACTTCGAGGAAGTGTTCACTCCTGTCGCAAGAACTGAGACTGTTAGGTTCATTATTACCCTCGCAGCTTCAAACGGATGGGAAGTACACCACTTGGATGTCAAGACCGCCTTTCTGCACGGTGATCTGAAAGAAGATGTGTATGTAACACAGCCAGAAGGCTTTGTGATCAGTGGCAATGAAAACAAAGTTGATCTACCATGGTTTTGATCCACTTTTAACCATGGTATTTAAATGATTTTATATTATATACATATGTTTTGGAGTCTATTAGGTATGTTTTCAGGTTCAGGAGCATTTTGGAGTAAAGTGATGATTTAGGTGCCCTTATGGAGCTTAAAAGAGAGTTTTCCCGAGATGACTATGAAGATCAAACAACAAGGTCGATATCCAGAGATACATATCGATCGATACACATATTGTCTAATCGATCGACGACGCTTCCGTAGAAGATGACGAATTGAGATACTCCATCGATCGATGTACACCTTGTACCATCGATCGATATCGAGCGTGAAGAACAAGTTTGACTCAGCCGACTTGAAGCCCAATTTCTCTCAATATTACAAGATTGCCCCTGACGAGTTTTTAACCTAATGGAATTCATATTTATAGTTATGCCTATGTGTTTTGGCTAGAGATGCTTTTTGTACTTCTTAAGCTTTGCATGCTTTCTACATGTTATGCTTTTGAATGTTGTTTATGTTCTTAGTTCTTTGATTTATAAAAGTATTCTTTTCATCTTGTTTTCATTTTCATAAAGGTTATAGAGTTCTAGATTTAGAAGAACACACAAAGAGATTTGTTGTTCAAAAGAACCAAGTGTTCAATCTTCTAATCTTATGAATTTCTATTATTACCTTGATGCTATGAATCACTTAGCCATGTCTGAGTAGATTCACTTGTTAGATTTGGGGTTCAAATAGTTATGAGGGATTAACCCCAACTATGGATTGTTGAGTTGTGATATTCATTATCCTAGTGAACCCTAATGCTTACTCTAGAATAGCTAACTAGAGTATGATCATTGAATGATTTAACTTGTTAATCATCATCCTGAAATCATCTAGTATAAGCTGAGGTCCTCTTGGGACGCGTGAGAGCTGGTCTATGATCTTGGTAAACACATATTCAATTCGATCTGAAGCTATATCGATCAATACTCCTATAGAGTAATCGATCGACGGCAACCTATATCGTCTGATATCGCTGTCAAAACATCGGTCGATATTGCCGGCAGTCAGATCAATGGACGAGTCTAATAGCGATTGCTAATAGATTTATCTAAGAATTGAAGTTCTTTAATATCTTGCAAGCAACTTATAAAGACATCTGTAGCATTATAATCCTGATTATTTGAATGGCAACTTTGAATCTAACTACTTTCTTTTATTGTTTAAAACCTAAACCAGTTCTCTTGAGCAACTTACCATTGCTCACAACTGCAATTTACTTTTAAACTTAATCAACCTAGCATAATCACTAAGGACTTTATCTTTTGTGTTCCTTAGTTCCTTGTGGATTCGATCCCTAAGTACTACAATTGAACCTCTTATTTGAGAGAGTAATTCACTCCTTAGGGTAATTTGAGTGATATCAGATTTGGCGCCGTTGTCGGGGAACTTTGATCGCCATTAGATTTAATCTGATTAGGTCTAGGTTACTTGTTACTGCTTAATCATCTTCTGACACAAATTTTTTTTGTTTTCTTTTTCAGGGACATGCCCAGCAGTACTAGAAGCAACAAGAACAACCAACTTGTGTACTCAGAAGACCCCCACAGTTTGGAACGTAGCATCCGCAGTGACTTACGTTCCGCATCGATCGACATCAACAACCATTCGTCGACCGACACTCGCTTACCACAGTCGACCGAGACACCTTCTTCGTCGACCGATACTCGCACCTTTCCATCGATCGACATTAACAACCGTTCGTCGACCGAAATCTTTCATCCGACATTGATCGATATACCTCATCTTAAATCGATCAATACTTACCGGCGAGACATGGTAGCGACTATTATTCTCACTACTGATGAGAATGGAGATCTGCGTGATCAAGATGGTCACATGCGTAATGCAGCAGGTCAAAAGTTGAATGCTCAGAAGGAGATCATTCCTGAGCAAGAAACTGCACTTGCAGACTTTATTCAACCTGTAGAAGAGGCTAACAGAGCTAGAACTTTGGCTGACTACAACCGTCCGGATCAGTTCTATACCAACCGATCAGCCATCCGCCCTCCTGCTATTCAGAGAGGAGATTTTGAGCTCAAGCCGCAGTACTACACACTTGTAGGAAAAATACCCTTCTGTGGGTTTCCCATGAGCATCCTATGGACCATCTGGAGAGGTTTGAGGATCTCATAACTGTCATAAAAGCCAATGGAGTCCCTCAAGACTATCTTCTCTGCAAGATTTTCAAATACTCTCTATCTGGAGAAGCTTTGCAGTGGCTGAGACAACTACCAACAGGTTCTCTCACAACCTGGAGCGACATCAAAAACGCATTCCTTCGTTACTTCTTTGATGACTTACGCGATGAAGAATGGAGGAGGAAAATTGCTACATTCACTCAGGATCCTGGAGAATCATTTAAGGATACATGGAACAGATTCAAATCCTACCAGCGAGATTGTCCACACCACGGATTCAACAAAGTGCACTTTGTACAGAGGCATCACTTTGAAGTATCAGATGGCTCTTGATACAGCTAGTGAAGGCAACTTCACCACCAGGAATCCACAAGGGGCTGTGAAGTTAATTGATAACCTACCTTCAAGCAACAGCACAAAGAACACCGTGAAGACAAAAGCTACATCATTCCTTGGGAATGAACAGATTAATGAAGTGCAAGCACAGCTGGATCATGTTCAGAAGTTACTAAACAAGCAGATTTGCTCAGTGGAGGATACAGAAATTGTAGCTGAAGAGGAATACACAGAAGAAGATGTGAACTGGATCACTGGAGCTGGATTTCAGAGGTCTGGTAACCAAGGAGGATACATAAACTTCACAGGACAGAAAAGCAACTTCAACCAGAGTTCACAGAAGCCTACCAACTACAGCAGCAGCAACTTCAACAACAACAGGAGTTATGGAAACTCATTCTACTCAAATCCACCCCCACCCACCCAAGAGCGTAAACTAGAAGAGATGCTAGACAAGGTTCTTGAGAGTCAGCGGAAACTTCAGATGGACTTCAATGGAAAGATCGACTCTGTCTACATCAACCTCAACACCAAGCTTGATGGCTTAAGCACCTATGTGAAGAAGTTGGAGACTCAAGTGGTTCAGACAGGAGAAGCACTAAAGAAGCAAGAAGTTTTAGCAAAAGGAATGGGAGAGTTTGCTACTATCCATGATGTGCATGCCATCCTGGATGATGAATTTTGGAAAAAGCTGCACAGCTCTGCTGATGAGAGTGAGACAGACTTCAGATTCGACTACTATCGATCGATATCCTCTCCTGAACATCGGCCGATACATTCCAGAGTAAAGTGATCGATAGACTTTGACGAGTGTCGATCGATGGACTTACGAGTGCAGTGCCGTTAAGATTATGTCACATGAAGCCTTCGCAGCACGACACCCACATCTGCCCGTCCCTATCGAAGTCGATTCACATGACATCGATCGACATGATGACTCTCCAATCGATCAACATAAAGACCGTGATATCGACCGACCCACTCCAGTCATTGTCGCTCGATACACAGTACCCCAACGCCGAGTGCAACTCCCAAAGATAGATAGTGCATGTATCGACGCACTAAGGGAGTAGTATTACACTTCTAGAAGCCCTCCAACAGCCATCATGAAGAGACCCACAGACATCTTTGAGCCCATGGAGATAGAAAAGGAAATACATGGAAGAGTTCTCAGAAAAAGGAAAGAGAAGATCCCCAAGCCTTATAAAAGGGAAGCTAATGAGAAAGAATTGTCAAGCTTCAGAAAGAGAGTTCTGAGGATACCTAAAGAGAAACCCTTTGAAGAAGCCTACTTTTCACACAGATTGTGGATGTTTTTCAGAGAAACCAAGTAGACAGAAGAAGACATCAAGAGAATGTTTCACCAAGTCAGAGACAGTCTAAAGAAGAAGATCACACTGAAGAAGAAGAGTGATCCAGGGAAGTTCACAATACCATGTTCAATACAAGGTGTTGAGTTCCCTCGTGCCCTCTGCGACACACGGTCTGGAGTTAGCATCCTACCCAAGATCTTGGCAGACCATCTAGGTCTGAAGATAGAGCCTACTGAAGAATCTTTCATCTTCGTGGATTGTTCTCAGCAGAACTCTGGAGGCATAGTTTGAAACCTTGACGTACAGATTGGAGATGCCCTAATTCCTACAGACTTCCACGTCCTAGAGAACAAGCTCAACTTCAAGTCATCTCTACTGCTTGGAAGAGCCTTCTTAGCAACAGTTGGAGCTGTTTGTGATCTGAAATCCAATAAGCTCTGCCTAACCCTCATTGACGCTACCATCCACTACAATCCAGTCCAAGTCATCAAGATTCCAAGGACAGAGAGCCCATCACTTCTAGCAACTTTTTTTTTGTGCCCAGTATGATTCAATGGCCGAGTACGAGACAGACAAGACGTATCGACCGACGGCAGCCTTCTACCCTCGACCGATACCAGTCAACCGGAGTCGACCGACGAGCATACCTGGTTATTGATCGACAGGCTATTCCAAGAGATCAACGAGGAGTTTCCAGACGGCGACTTTCACGTAGATGATTGGGAGAACGATCATTACATCCCAGAACTGGCTAGCATCACTACTCAGAAGGAGTATGATGAAGATTATGAAGAGGAACGAGCCACAGAGTACAAATTTCTTTTGGGAAGATGAAGAAAAACCTCCTCTACCGACCTTCGTTTTCAGAGAATCGATCGACAGAGACTACTCTCAATCGACCGATATGCACCAACCACGATCGCTCAAAAGACGTTTAGAACCACCGAGCAACAACCCCTACCGTGCACCAATCTACGTCCCACGTGATGATGATATACAAGACGAAGACTACTCAACTGGAAGTTGGGCAACCAATTACCACGAGAGTTTCGAGGTGGATACAGCACCATTGACGCATGCGACCAACCCAGAAGCAGACATATTGACCGATACGGAAAAACATCAATCGATCGATGGGTGGCTCAACCAATCGACAGATGCAGATGCCGTACAATCGACCGATTACAACACTACACCATCCGAGGTACAAACACATAACTTCGATTTACTAATTTGGATGAATTTGGTATTTTCAGGGATCCAGATGGCCATGCACGAGCAATGGATGGAAGAATCATTCCAATCTCCAAAGAAGACATTGCAGACATTCTTCAGATGACCAACTCAGCCTATCAAGAATTCCAACACACATCGGTCGATACGTGGAGACTCACATTGACCGATATACGTCGGGAATTCGGGAAACGAGCTTTCAAATCCGAGATTCGTCAATTCTTGTGGGAAAATAAAGACCAATATGGTGTCTACAGGGATGAGAATGGTTTCGCAAGAGGAGTAGATGGAGATATCATCCATGTTTCCAAAGAAGATATGAGAAAATTGATGAATAGAGCCTCACTGATGGAGCTCTCTTGTTTCTGTTTATCAGAATGTTGGTGTCAAAATCGGTCACGACGGAATCAATGGCTAAAAGTCTCCGCAAAAATAAAAATACGTTTTATAAAACTTGAGAAGTCGTTTTATAAAACTCGATAAGCCGTTTTATAAAACTCGATAAGCCGTTTTATAAAACTCAAGAAGTCGTTTTATAAAACTCGAGAAGTCATTTTATAAAACTTGAGAAGCCATATTATAAAACTCGAGAAGTCATTTTATAAAACTCGGTAAGTCGTTTTATAAAACTCGAGAAGTCATTTTATAAAACTCAATAAGCCGTTTTAAAGAACTCAAGAAGTCGTTTTATAAAACTCGAGAAGTCGTTTTATAAAACTCAAGAAGACGTTTTATAAAACTCGAGAAGTCGTTTTATAAAACTCGATAAGTCGTTTTATAAAACTCGAGAAGTCGTTTTACAAAACTCGAGAAATCGTTATTTTAAAAGAGCTTTCCAAACAAAAGGACTCCACGGAAAAACTCGGAAATCGTTATCTCAGAAAAACGAAACAAACGTTGATTACACGATCATCCGAGTTAAGCACAAAACCGCAACCGCCGTAAACCGTGAGCTAGTTCGGCCGAACTAGCTCGCCGTACGGTGAGAAAAGTGGTCTCGAACTAGCTCGCCGTACGGCGACCTAGCCCCGTCCCAAGTAGCTCGCCGTACGGCGAGCTAGACGCTTCTCGGGTAGCTCGCCGTACGGCGAGCTGAACCGGTCTTGTTTGGCTCATCGTACGTCGAGCTGACCAACCCAAACCTCGATCTCCCACATCCTCGATTCAAGGCATACGCCCTTCGGGACAACGTGTTCCGAACCACGGTCGAAGTGTCTCTCGTTTCGTCTCAATCTGTCCCATCGTTCGGGTTTTACGATAAAAACCGTAAAATTCTTGTTTTCCTAAAAGAACTCGAGAAAATCGTATAAAACGGCAACGGTTAAACGAAACACCGAACATTACCTAACTATACGATCTGCTCGAGACTTTTCGTGAGAAATCGTAAAAAATGGTAACGATGAACCGAAACATCGAACATTGCCTAGCTTTACAATTAACTCGAGAAACTTATTTAAAAACGGCATCACATCAGGAAACGATCTCGTATAAAGTCGTAAAACAGTTTTGTCGCAAAACGGTTCGGAAAGTCCTAAAACGCGATAAAAGCCTATCTCGCGACTTTAACAAAGTCTAACCCGAAGATACGACGACGTTTTGACGATTTACTAGTAGAAAGAAGATATATGTCAAATTTGAAGATAAATGTCAAGTTTGGAGATAAAAAGAAGATTTCCGCGGGAAAAAAGGAAAAATAACGATAAAAGGAAGATTCTCGATAAACACGAATCTGGGCGAAATGGAAGCACTAAACCGCCAAGGAAGGGAGTATATAAGCAAGAGGCATAGGACAGAAGCAAGGGACGAATTTCAGAGCTCTCACCAGAGACTTTACGACTTTTCTAGACTTAGAATTTTCCGTACTTAGAAACTTAGGCTTTTTTCTCGACAAGTTCGGTTTCTATGACTGGCGCTCAATTACTAGACGAACTCGCCCAGGCAGTTCGATCTCTGGTCCAGCTCTATTAACTGAACTATGTTCGACTTGATCCTTGAAAGGGGTACGTAGGCAGCCTTTCATAAGGCTCAGTCCGAAATCAATCAAACCCTTTTTCTTATCTTTTTCCGTCTTTTGTTATCGAGCTGCGACTTGACTAGGTTTAAGGTTTTTATGTTGATAACTCGCTAATGGCCATGCGGCCAAAGCCTTTGTAAACCCTTGTAATGATCGCAACGCTCTTACGCGAAATCGAAATAAGATCTACTTTTTCTGTAAATTCGTTTTATTACGTTTTTCATATTTTTCCGCATTTTTTTGGTTACCTGTCGTTGGCTTTCGCAAAGATCCGGTTCCTCTGGAATATTAGGGTTTTCCTAAGTTTCCTTATTTTACAGAAATCGAGAGTAAATGAATTTCGTTTCCCACAGTTTGGCGCTAGAAGGAGGGGGGGGGGTCTGGATTACTCTTACTCATAGCCGCAAAACGCTTGATCAAAACACTGTCTGGATATATGAAAGACAAAGTCGCAACTCGCAAAAATGCTGGTAAAACAACTCTAGCAGCGACTGCTCCTATACCCAACGCACACACAAACGCTGTAGTAATTAACAAAATCGAAAAATTATTCGCGACTCTTCACCACGGAAAGAGCACAAAACGAGCTCGCGATTTCTCCGTCTAAACAAAAAGGCAACGATAAAACCAATCAAACCCCGTAACCAAATCGGAGATATCTCAACGTGTGAAGGTTTGACCAGCTCGCCCAATGGCGAGTTGGACACGATTCTCAGGATCCTAAGCCTGATTCTATTCCAATCTCGATCGTACAGCTTTTCGTTTCGCCTCAATCGGACTTTCCGTTGAGATTCTGCGACGAAAACAAGTCAACTCGACAATTCTAGATTGTCCGCACCAGCTCGCCGTATGGAAAGCTGAGAGAACTCATTCAGCTCGCCCTAAGGCGACCTGAACCACTCCTCGAGCTTCTCTCTCCAGTCTCGATCGTACAGCTTTTCGTTTCGTCTCAATCGGACTTTTCGTTGAGATTCTACGACGAAAACAAGTCAACTCGACGAATCGAGATTATCCGCACCAAGCAGTTCAGTTCGCCGTACGACGAGCTGAACCGAGCAAGCTCAGCTCGCCGTACGGCGAGCTGAACCAAGCAAGCTCAACTCGCCGTATGGCGAGCTGAGAGGACTCTTCCACCACGCTCAAGAGGCGCTTACTTTGCCCCAAGGGTTCTTATCGTCTAGCTCGCCGTACGGCGAGCTGAACCGTTCGAAGTTAGCTCGCCGTACGGCGAGCAGATTCTCGTTTCGCCCGATCGGAATTTTCATTGAGATTTTAAGATAAAAACCGCAAAGACTTGTTTTTCGTATAAGTTCGAATCAATCGTCTAAAACGGCAACGGTCGACTTAAAACCAGAAGTTGCCTAAACTATACGAGAGATTTGAACTCTCTAAAGGCAATCAGGTTTTATGAAACTCTACCATGTTAAGTCGAAAACATCTAGTCATAACCGCGTGACTGATTTTTTGATAGCACACCTAGTCGGTTAAGTAAAACCAGCAGTACGAAGAAACAGAACATAAACTCGGATGATGAAATCCCTTCCTCACTCCGAAACTCTCGTTGGTATTTCATCGAAGACCGATTCACACAAAAGTAAGTCAAAAGACGAAGAACGAAGAATAGGCGGTTCCAAATCATCGATGAAACTAAGGTATGTCCGACTTAAAAATTTAATTAGACTTCTAATTTCTCGTAGGTAAGAAATGAAAACGTCTTGTAAACTGCCGTAAAACTTAGAGAACTTAGAATTTAGGGGATAGTCTAGAATGCTTAGTCGTAAGCAATTTTTGTCTATCTCGATCTACTGTTCTCTAACCGTTCAGGCATAACTTGCAGACCGATCCAATCTCTCGTACAACCGAGAAACGATCGCCACGCATTCGAGCGTGCTCATTTCCTAAAAGAAAGAAGGATCTAGAGAAGCTAACGTCGTCTTAAAACCGACTCGCTCCTAGAAATTTTCGTAAATCAGACATCCAAGTTGTCAGCAATCAACCATGGTCGTTAATCGATCCGGATTGTCGATAATCCCAATCCTCAAAAGGAAACTCATCTCTTTTCTTTTCGTCGAATATTTTTCCTCGCATCAAGAAAACGTTTCTATAAAGCAAACTCTCGCAAAAATAAGCAGAAAAATATCCGGACAATGCGACGCCTCGTCAAAATCATCCCAAAAGCAAACGACAATCTAAGAACCGTCTAAACGCTAGAGACTGATCCAAACCGTCTGGGAAATAATCTCGAGGACTATACAGCATCTCTCGTCGCAATCATGCGGTTAGAAAATCTCTGCGAAACTTCAGAATGAAACTCAATGATTTGCCGAAGTCATAAACTTGATAAAATAAGTTTCGTATAAGAATCGAAAAATTATACGAGAAATCTTTAAGCGTCAAAGAATTGATCTCATTCTCCGTCGAACTAAGTGAGTCACAGAATAATATCAAGAACATTTGCAGCAAAAAGAAAAATCGAGAACACAAAGCAGCAATAGAGAACACGTCCTCCCTTCTCGCCGACTGATCCTATTGCTGGTCATGTTATTCATTCCGCCCGAGAAATCCGCTAAAACATTTTGCGACTAGATCTCGGTGAAATAACTTTTGGTAAAACTCCGCGAGTGACTCCGAAAAACTATCACCGAAGAATCAAAAACTAAGCGGAAAGATTTCTCGAAAAATCTATGGAAACATTGTTAACCCAATGCGTCGTGCCGATTTACTAAATTCATCGCCCGTTACTTACGCGAGAAATCCTTCGTATAGTCAGGATCATGTCATAACGAAGTAACTTTCGAAAGTAAACGTAACAGGTTTTGCGAAAAGTACTTTCCTTATAGCAAAAACCAAGCTATAGGATCCGGCACTGAGCGACCAATCTAAACTTTGCTCCCTCGCGCCACGATCTGAAAGATCTCACTCTTTAGCCCTTCGGTTCACGAGCATCCGCCCTCATTCCTCCCGATTACATCCGAGAATGAAAATACCTCGTGAACAACTCCGCACGGACTCTGCATCGAGCTTCTTAGGCCCTGTCTCCCTCGGGTAAAAAAGAAACAACTTCCATACGAACAAAGGAAAGATTATACGAAACTTTCGTTGTATAGATCAAACCTAAGACGGAAAAACGTTTTCTACAATCACGGGCATACTTGGCATATCAAGCTCGACAAACGCTACTTAGCTATTGTCCGATCACGCGTCACTTCAATGCCAAGTTTACAAACCGACTCGACCTTTTCGATAGCACGAAAGTGTTGTGGTCTAATCCTCTACCAAATACGACCTTGGCTGTGCGGCTGAATACAACCTTCACACCAAGCCAATACATTCAACGGATAATGCAAACTTGTCGAAAATCGGCTAAGTTTTGTATTCTCACGATTCACTCTATTTCCGAAGCAAGTTGCCTACAAAATCCGACGTGTAAGAAAACACTCGGTACCATAGCTCCTGAAGCCGTACAAATCTCGGAAGGTCAACACTTCACAAAGCATCGTAATGAAAAACGCTTCGTTTCGGGGAAACAACTTACGCGACCTCTCGGTCCTAATTGCTCTAGCACAAATCATAAAACTACTTAACATCCAAACAGGCATGTAAGTTTTAGTTGCGAATATCCGCAAACGAACCAAAGTGTTCCTGCAAAGCAAGGTTAAGACAAAACCCCCGCAACACCAGGAAACATCTACGAGCCCGCAAACGTTTCGAACATAAAATGCGGCGTGTAAAATAAAAACCAACTTTCGGCACTGCGAGACGTCGCAGACGCCCAGAGAATAGTTTTTCGATACAAATACCTTCCTTGATAAAGTCATTTTCTAGGAAGACCTAACAGTCCATTCGCGTCTATAAAATAGGCAAAACTTATTAACGTATGTATCCTTCGCGAAGGCCCAAACAACGTAAACATCTATCACCTAAAAAGTTTGTTGCTGATCACAACAACAGTCCTAAACAAACTTAAGTTATCTCGCAGAGATAGCTCTCGAACACCCGACACAAGGGTAATAAAGCTATAAAAGAAATCCAAACTTTTGGTCAGCACTTCCGGGCAACTTAGAAATTGTTCCCGGTGAGATACTCGGTTCCAACCAGACGAATCGTATAAGCCGAGAACCTATCGCGGATTCTAAATCGGTATAGAATCAGGTCAAAATTGCAACAGGCAAAACGAAAGCCGACTAGTCATCGCATAGCCTCAATCCGAAAGTAAACCTAGGTCTTGTCCTAAACCCAGAACACTGGTCTCTAACGTCTCAAGGCATGAATCGAGATCCTAAAGGCATGTCTCTTCGTCTATATCTAAACGCTCACTCGATTTGCTAAACATCCTAAAACAAGCAAACTAATAAGGCGATCCACAAAGGGAAAGGAATGCGAGACGACAACTCGCGGACCTCCCTCAATATCAACTCATATTCTTCCCTCTACATTCGTACGAATTAAAACACGCTCTTAAAACGCAAACTGATTTTTAATAAAGCCGCAAAAGCGGCAGGGACTCAGAGCCGCACACGGCCAGTCCGAAAAATATAACAGCCACACTCGGCCATAGCAAACAGCCCACGAGGCTAGTCTCAAGGCCGGCAAAGGTCCAATACACATAACTAGAATGTAAAGGTCTTGCTAGGAAACAAGTCATACAAACCTTAACTCCAAAACGAACTACGAAAGGCTTGATCCCTTCAGTAGGGTACGTAGGCAGCCTTCAAAAGGCACAGCACTAATCCTAAACACTTTCCGCTTCCTGGAGAGTGGAAAGATCACTTTCAATGAACCTTTCCAACCATTAATTCCGCCTAACTTAACTAAAACTGGCTAACCACTCGCAAGAACTTTACGCTAGACGCTAAAGATTCTAGCGAGCTGGGGGGCTAACTGTTGGTGTCAAAATCGGTCACGACGGTATCAATGGCTAAAAGTCTCCGCAAAAATAAAAATAAGTTTTATAAAACTCGAGAAGTCGTTTTATAAAACTCGATAAGCCATTTTATAAAACTCAAGAAGTCATTTTATAAAACCTGAAAAATCGTTTTATAAAACTCGAGAAGCCGTTTTATAAAACTCGAGAAGTCATTTTATAAAACTCGGTAAGTCGTTTTATAAAACTCGAGAAGTCATTTTATAAAACTCGATAAGCCGTTTTATAAAACTCAAAAAGTCGTTTTATAAAACTCGAGAAGTCGTTTTATAAAACTAGATAAGTCGTTTTATAAAACTCGAGAAGTCGTTTTATAAAACTCGAGAAGTCGTTTTATAAAACTCAAAAAGTCATTTTACAAAAGGAATCCACGGAAAAACTCGGAAATCGTTATCTCGGAAGAAAGAAACAAACGTCGATTACACGATCATCCGAGTTAGGCACAAAACCGCGAAAAACCGCAACCGCCGTAAACCGAGAGCTAAGTGGTCTCGAACTAGTTCGCCGTACGGCGAGCTAGCCTCGTCCAAGTAGCTCGCCGTACGGCGAGCTGAACCGGTCCGGTTTGGCTAGTCGTACGTCGAGCTGATCATCCCGAACCTCGATCTCCCAAGTACTCGATTCAAGGTATACAGCCTTCGGCACGATCTTCTTCCGAACCATGGTCGAAATGTCTCTCTTTTCGTCTCAATCCGTCCCATCATTCGAGTTTTACGATAAAAACCGTAAAAGTCTTGTTTTCTTAAAAGAACTCGAGAAAATCGTATAAAACGGCAACGGTTAAACGAAAAACCGAAAATTGCCTAACTATACGAGCTGCTCGAGACTTTTCATGAGAGATCGTAAAAAATCCATTTTTTATAAAACCCCGAGTATATCATAGAAAACGGCAACGATCAACCGAAACATCGAACATTGCCTAGCTTGACGATTTACTCACAGAAAGAAGATAAATGTCAAATTTGAAGATAAATGTCAAGTTTGGAGATAAATAGAAGATTTTCGCGGGAAAAAAAAGAACGATAACGATAAAAGGAAGATTCTCGATAAACACGAATCTGGGCGAAATGGAAGGACTAAACCGCCAAGGAAGGGAGTATATAACCAAGAGGCATAGGACAGAAGCAAGGGACGAATTTCAGAGCTCTCACCTGATACTTTGCAACTCTTCTAGACTTAGAATTTTCCGCACTTAGAAACTTAGGCTTTTTTCTCGACAAGTTCAGTTTCTATGACTGGCGCTCAATTACTAGACGAACTCGCCCAGGCAGTTCGATCTCTGGTCCAGCTCTATCAACTGAACTATGTTCGACTTGATCCTTTAAAGGGGTACGTAGGCAGCCTTTCATAAGGTTCAGTCCGAAATCAATCAAACCCTTTTTCTTATCTTTTTCCGTCTTTAGTTATCGAGCTGCGACTTGACAAGGTTTAAGGTTTTTATGTTGATAACTCGCTAATGGCCCTGCGGCCAAAGCCTTTGTAAACCCTTGTAATGATCGCAACGCTCTTACGCGAAATCGAAATAAGATCTACTTTTTCTGTAAATTCGTTTTATTACGTTTTTCATATTTTCCGCATTTATTTGGTTACTTGTCGTTGGCTTTCGCATTTATTAGGGTTTTCCTAAGTTTCCTTATTTTACGGAAATCGACAGTAGGTGAATTTCGGTTCCCACACAGAACACGCTGAACAGTTTGCTAAAGGAGTTCCAGTTTGCAAGCTCTACACACAAGCAGAAGTCACATACATGATCAATGGAATAGTTTGTGAACATAACTGGGAAATGGCATCACTGCAGTCCGATCATGAAAAAGACACAGCATCACTTCAAGGAGAATTCAACTGGCTTCAGACTGCCCATGAATTAGTTCGCAAAGAGAGGGACGCCGTGCAAGAAGTAAATGCACTTCGTGAAGAACTGGAATCTCCGACCCAGATATCGACCGATGCTCAACCCAGTAGATCGACCGATATTAGAGCACCCGATTTCTGTACCAGAGGAGAGTTTGAAGACATCACAAGAGATATCTACAAAGCTATTGAAGCATGTGGAGACGAAGCATACAAATTACTCGACAAGATGTGGTTCCCAGTACAGAGTGACGTTCAAGGATTGGAATTCACAACAGAAGAAATTCAGAAGGAGATCAAAAACATTCAGAGACAGCTCGAGAATCGACCTGCACCATCCGCATCGATCGACGTGCCTTTCAGCCCATCGACGATAGGCATCCTTCCAAATCGACCGACAGAACTACACCAAGATCGGGTGATACTACCCCTTCCCATGTGAAACCCATCCAACATCTCGACACAATGCAGCTGAGTATTGATCTAGAACACACCTACAGCAAGATTGGACAACATGAGTTCAGCATTGCGAGCCTTGAGGAGTGGCTACAAAAGATACAAAATGAGGTCCAAGGGTTGCAGGCTAGTATGACTAGAGGCGAGAAAGCCACAAGAAGCTTTTTAACTTCATGGTTTGGAGAATCAACAGACAAGGAGGATACTTGTTTCCCAACAAGTACCTGCAACTCACCTCACTAGCCATCATACATCCATAGTCAAGCTAAATGACTTTAACTAAGCGCTGAGTGGGAGGCAACCCACTATTAGGTATTTTCTTCCTTAGTTTTATTTTATTTTTACTTATTACTTTCGTTTTATTTATTTCAGAAGAGATGCTACACGATCACTACCTCTATCGACCGATATGACCCTGTCGACATCGATCGACACACACCTATCCATGACGATCGACGAAGGTGACTCACCATCGATCGATACGAATTCCGGTCAGGTATATCGTTCACAATTTTCGATATCAGTTATACATTATTTATTTATGCCCTAACTCCGACTGGTTATACACTGAGGACAGTGTATGATTTAAGTCTGGGCGAGTGGAGATTACTGATGCTACTTTACCTTTTGATCTCATTAAATGTTTTCAAATTTGGTTTTATTGAGTCAAGAAGGGGACAAAAATATTTCAAAATTTTACTTTTTATTGATATCACTCAAATTACCCTAAGGAGTGAATTACTCTCATCAAAAGAGGTTCAATTGTAGTACTTAGGGATCGAATCCACAGAGACTCTAGGATTACACAACAGATTATTTAGTTTTCGAAATAAAGCTAGATAGCAAGTCTTAAACAGTAACTTAAAAGGTGAGCAGTTAGACTTAGGTATTTTATCAGGTGTGACAAACATGCAAGTTATAAAGGGCTTTTATTGTTCATAGTTCAGGATTCAAACTTTTTGAGGTTTTAAACCTAAAGGATTAACTCACACTGGCCTCAGGTGAACAACTATCGTCCGATGACCATGAGAAGGTATCGATCGATATTATGTCGAATCATCGATAGATGACTCTTGCCATATCGGTCAACAAGATGATTACCTCGTCGATCGATATTAACTACAGCGAGTTATGATAACAAGTTTGGAACGATTCTCTAGTCTTCACTAAATTTACTTAGATTTCAGTTAACTGCCAAGTTCTCACTTGTTCATATTGATCCTAAAATCAAAGATAAGGGTGATCAATCCTTATCATTAGCATTTATGATGACTAGATGAAGAACTATATTTTAAACACCCTAGTAATGGTTTATTCAATGCATGAGTCAACCTTAATGAGAAACCTAAATCTAACAAGAGAGACTACTCAAACATATTCATGAGAGACAAAGTCATAATGGTTTGAATAATGCTTTAAAGATAGTAATAGCAAGAAAAACAGTAAAGAAAATAAATAAAGCAAAAGAGTTCAAGATCTTCTCTGGATTTGTAGTTCAGATCTCTCTCTCTCTACTCCTAAGCTCTCCTCAAAGTGTAGCTAGGTGCTTCTCTCTAAATTAGGTCTGAAAAGATATCTCTTCAGAAGTCTGTCTAAACTAGTACAAAACCCTCATAATATAGCCTACAGGCGGCCAGGGACTTAAAGTGTAATTATTAAAACTCTTGTGAAGCAATTAGGGCTTCTAATCTTTGTTTAATCGCTTGGAGGACTTCTGTATCGATCGATATAGAATGTCTTCAATCGATCGATATGGGTAATCTCTTATCGGTCGATTGTTCTAAAAGTACGTCGGTCGATATCTTCAGCATCGTTTTGCTCATATCTTCATAAAGTCTCCATTTTAGCTTCATAATGGCTAGTTTACACCAATGAGTACCTGAACCTGTAAAAGCTCTAAAAAGACACTAGAAGTATCCTTTTGTTTCCAAAAACATATATAAATCATGGTTGGAAGTGGGTAAAATCCATGACATATCAACTCCCCCAAACTTATCATTTTGCTTGTCCTTAAGCAAATAATAGGACATTGGTCTAGAAAATGTTTAAAAGGCGGAAGCTCCTATAATTCTAAACTTAGAACCGTAACCTCTTTACTTATTGCAAGCCACTTCATATATCTATCAATCTCAGAAGTACATCACACCATATCCTAGCTTAGCAACCAAATTCAACTAGCCAACAACTTAATGATCCTGTTTGTCTATCCCCTCTGCCGGTTTCATTTATGCATAAATTAAAAGTGTAGATTTTACCTTGGGAATATCGATCAAAGGACACGTGGACTCTTACCCCAACAGATATCTGAGTAAACATGCAGTCTTATTATGGTTTCTTTTCTCCCTATATCTTCCTTCTCTGAAATAAAAGATTGAGATGATTTCCTGAGAGGCAGAGGGAGAGGTACATTACCTATGACCCCACTATTCTAATTCAAAGGAATGATCACACATTGTGGAAGCGAGAGAGAGGTAAATTACCCATGACCCCACTATTCGCCTACACTTTGTCAGAAAAGGCTACAAAAAATAGAAAGATCAATAAGATGAACATTTGTTGTTCACTGGGATTGATATAAAAGAAAAAGAAAAATTTGGGATTCAGAGAAGGGAGATATAGGGAGAAAAGAAACCAGAATGAGAATGCCTGAAACTTGCTTGAGTTGAATCCAAGTGTTCCTTGATCGATACTCCCAAGGTAAAGCCTACACTTTTATTTTATTTATAAATGAAATCAGTAGAGGGGATAGACAAACAGGATTGCTAAGTTGATTGGCTATATGAATTTGGTTGATAAGCTAGGATATGGTATAATGTACTTCTGTAGTTAGTAATATGAGATGTGGCTTGCAACAAAGTAGAGGTGATGATCTTAAGTTAAGATTTAATTGAGTCCATGCTGTTTTCTAAAACTTCTTTCAAAGACTAACTATTGTATTTGCTTTAGGACAAGCAAAAGGTTAAGTCTGGGGGAGTTAATCTACCATGGTTTTGACCCACTTTTAACCATGGTATTTAAATGATTTTATATTATATACATATGTTTTGGAGTTTATTAGGTATGTTTTCAGGTTCATGAGCATTTTGGAGTAAAGTGATGATTTAGGTGCCATTATGGAGCTTAAAGGAGAGTTTTCTCGAGATGACTATGAAGATCAGACAACAAGGTCGATATCCAGAGATACATATCGATCGATACACATCTTGTGTAATCGATCGACGACGCTTCCGTAGAAGATGACGAGTTGAGATACTCCATCGATCGATGTGCACCGTGTACCATCGATCGATATCGAGCGTGAAGAACAGGTTTGACTCAGCCGACTTGAAGCCCAAGTTCTCTCAATATTACAAGATTGCCCCTGACGAATTTTTAACCAAATGGAGCTCATATTTATAGTTAGGGGTGGGCACAAGCCAGTACTTGCCATTTTTGGCATATTTGGCACTTGGCTTGACTTGTTCGAGTAATAAGAATTGGGACTCATACTAGGTTTATTAAAAACGAGTACTTGAACTTTCAAGTATTTGCTAAAAATGGTATACTTGCAAGTACTTGCTCCGTTTTACTACTTGTTGTTATTAAAATAATTATTATTTATTATATAATTATTTGTAAATTATTAAATAATAATTTATTAATTTTAGCTACTTTATATGAATTTAAGAAAACGTTAGTAGTTATAATTATAATCTAAATAATTTTTAGTTAAGAATATTTATTTTCTTTTCATATGTTTTAAATCGATATATGATAGATATAAAATTAAAAGAAAACTCTAAAATATTCTCTATAATGTATCACTTTTAATTCATTTATTTTATAAACAAATAATTTGATTATAATTTAAAGATTTTTTTGGTCTAAAAGTAAAAAACGGGTAATAAATCAAGTAATAAGCCACGAGTAACAAGCCAACAACGCCAAGTAGTTATTTTCATTTTAGTACTTGGTACTTGTCTTGTACTTGCAAATAATTGAAATAAACGACTTGATACTCGACTTGAGCAAAACGAGTAATCGACTTTAAGAGCCAAATACGGATCAAGTATCGAGTACAAGTTGAGTAGCAAGTAATTGTGCCCACCCTTATTTATAGTTATGCCTATGTGTTTTGGCCAGAGATGTTTTTTGTACTTCTTAAGCTTTGCATGCTTTCTACATGTCTGCTTTTGAATGCTTTTTTATGTTCTTAGTTCTTTGATTTATAAAAGTATTCTTTTCATCTTGTTCTCATTTTCATAAAGGTTATAGAGTTCTAGATTTAGAAGGACATACAAAGAGATTTGTTGTTCAAAAGAACCAAGTGTTCAATCTTCTAATCTTATGAATTTCTATTATTACCTTGATGCTATGAATCACTTAGCCATGTCTGAGTAGATTCACTTGTTAGATTTGGGGTTCAAATAGTTATGAGGGATTAGCCCCAACTATGGATTGTTGAGTTGTGATATCCATTATCCTAGTGAACCCTAATGCTTACTCTAGAATAGCTAACTAGAGTATGATCATGGAATGATTTAACTTGTTAATCATCATCCTGAAATCATCTAGTATAAGCTGAGGTCCTCTTGGGACGTGCGAGAGCCGGTCTATGATCTTGGTGAACACATATTCAATTCGATCTGAAGCTATATCGATCGATACTCCTATAGAGTAATCGATCGACGGCAACCTATATCGTCTGATATTGCTGTCAAAACATCGGTCGATACTGCCGGCAGTCAAATCAATGGACGAGTCTAATAGCGATTGCTAATAGATTTATCTAAGAATTGAAGTTCTTTAATATCTTGCAAGCAACTTATAAAGACATCTGTAGCATTATAATCCCGATTATCTGAATAGCAACCTTCAATCTAACTACTTTCTTTTATTGTTTAAAACCTAAACCAATTCTCTTGAGCAACTAACCATTGCTCACAACTGCAATTTACTTTTAAACTTAATCAACCTTGCATAATCACTAAGGATTTTATATTTTGTGTTCCTTAGTTCCTTGTGGATTCGATCCCTAAGTACTACAATTGAACCTCTTATTTGAGAGAGTAATTCACTCCTTAGGGTAATTTGAGTGATATCAAAAGTTTACAAATTAAACTAAAATTTGTATGGATTGAGGCAAGCTCCGAGAGCCTGGAATGAGAAACTAAATAAAGTTCTCTAGAAACTAAAGTTTACTAAGTGCTCCAAAGAACCATCCTTGTACTGTAAGAAAGCTGAAGATAGTCTCCTATTAGTTGCTGTATACGTTGACGGCCTCCTCATAACCGGTAGAAAAGATCACATGATAAAAGAATTCAAAAGGGAGATCTCAGAGATATTTGAGATGAGCGACCTTGGACTCTTGACATACTACCTAGGAATCGAGGTCTCTCAACATAGGAATAACAATACGACAAGAAAGGTATGCACTTAAGATTCTTGAAGAAACAGGCATGAAAGAGTGCAATGCTGTGCACACACTGATGGATACGGGTCTGGTTTTGTCAAAAGAAGAGAAGGAGCAGAATGTTAATGAAACAGAGTTTAGGTGAAACATAGGGTGCCTTCGGTATTTGCTACATACAAGACCTGACTTAGCATATAGCGTTGGTATGTTAAGTCGATATATGCATCTCCCAAAGACATCTCATGTGGGTGCTCTGAAGCAGATTCTAAGGTACGTAAAAGGAACTACATCACATGGGCTAACATACAAGCGAGCAAATGAGATGAAGCTAGAAAGATATTGTGATAGTAGTCACAACATAGACGAAGACGACGGAAGAAGTACTTCAGGCCATATATTCTACTTAAATGAGTGTCCTATTATATGGTGTTCTCAAAAGCAAGAAACAGTGGCTCTATCTTCCTGCGAGGCTGAATTTATGGCAGAAACAGAAGCATCTAAACAAGCAATATGGATACAAGAACTGCTTGGAGAGATCACAAAGACTATGAGCAAGAGACTAACAATTAAGATCGACAATAAAAGTGCAATAGCACTAACAAAGAATCCGGTGTTCCATGGAAGAAGTAAACACATCCACAAGAAATATCATTTCATCCGAGAGTGTGTGGAGAATGAGCAAATTGATGTACAACATGTCCCGGGAATTTATCAAAAGGCAGACATACTAACAAAGGCATTAGGAAGGATTAATCTCAAGGAGATGAAGGAGCTTGTTGGAGTTCAAGAAGTTAACTTTAAGCTTAAATGGGAGAATGTGAAGATAAGCTTAAAGATAACTTGGAATCTAAGTTATAGATATCCTATGTGAAATAGGATTAGGGATAAGTGTTATCTAATGAGTTTACGAAATAGTCTCTATATAATAGAATGCGTGTGTGTTGCATTCGGTGTGAGTTTTAGAGATTGAGATTGTGAGATTAAGGTTTTGAGAAGTTTCCTTAATATTAGTAAAGCGAGAATCTTTGTTATACTGCAATCTTTAAAACAATAAGTTTTGTATTCCAAAATCTTTAACTGAAGTTTGTTTGATTCATAAGCTCTTAACATATGTTGATAGTTTACTGAACACATTGAACGACTTGGAGAAGATGAAGTTGCTGCATTATTACGTCATCAACAATTAGACCATATCTACATCTATTCTGTTAATATTCAAAGTAATTAAAAATTAGTAGTTATTCGCTCATAACTAATCAATCAAATATCTACTTTTTATTAGAAGATATATTATTTTTGTGTCTTTTATAAAATATAGGATATTCTAGACATCTATTTTTAAGTTTGGAGATCAATCAAACATATCTATAAATTTTTTCCTATATATTTTCGAAACTGAATCTATTTATTTTCGTGTTTTATAATATATAGGATATTTTACGCATTTATTTTCAAGTTTTTAGATCAAGCTCACATATTTATCATTGCCCTAACCTCCTAAATTTCTTTCCTATATATTCGAGAAACTGCCACCTTACATACAAAGTAGTTCCATAATCGTATACACAATATCATCTATTTACTATACTTGCAACAATAAAAAAGATATTCCATAATATTCACATAAGAAACATATTTCCATAATTTTCTGGTCGGTTTTAACTAATCCACAAAATATGGTATTACTTGAACATTTAAATGAAGGATATTCTTCATTTATAAATCGTAATTAAGAGTTGCCGTGATCTACTCATCTGTTTTCCTATATTTTTGGTGCAAAATCAGGAAATCTACTATAAGATATCGAAATCTACATTATAACTAACCATAAAATCAAATTTGTAATCTCCTCAATCTAATCTATACTATTAAAAGAGAAGGAATCTAAATAAATCTACTTAAAAAATTTGTTTGGACCCTTTCATTTTTAGTCCTACCTATTTTATACAAACAATAATTACGTTATATAGCATAAATATTCTCCTACCTTAAATGTAGTTTAATGTTGTTACCTATACAATAATAACTTGGACCTTACCAATTGCTCAGGCCCAAGAATAACGCATGAACACAAACTATCTCATTGCTTTTGTATTATTCAAATTATTCCTTCGGCTACCTTTTTCTTCATTATGATTTCTAATTGAATTTGCTAAATTGTTACAATCTCGATTTTATTTTAAACACACGGCTTTTATTTACACATAAATTAATTCTGGAAATGTCTATATATTTAGATGATGGGCATATTTTGTGTCAATGATTTCAATATCCTCTACTATCTTTGTATGTATTTCACGTCGAGTAAGAAGATTGAGATATGATGAAAAACCTGAAACTTTGAGAATGAGAAAAAGCTTGAAACATTGGTTTAACACATATGATACGATAATTAAAATTCAAATATTCCTAAAATTTGGAACAAAAAATTCAACTAAATAGAGGAATCTATACTATTATCTCATTCTGGAAATCTAACGTAAGAAGGTCTTTGAATTCATATATAAATTTTTATTTTATTTTACAATTAGTTACTCTAACCAGAAAAATTCCCAAAATTTTGCCCGATTAACTGAAAAATACGTAAGCTTTATTCGAATATCTAAAATAAAATTTTGCACTTTGAAATTTACATGAAAATAAAATTATAACTGAAAACCAGATCTTGAATCTTAATGTATAATACCAAACACATATTTGAAATATCCAAATATATCTAATTATATACACAAAAAATCGATTGCTTTGAGTATCCAAATGGGTCTCGTGTAGGATCCGAATCCAAACCAAGATCCACAGGTCCAAAAAATATCGAGTAGGTACTTTTTTCCTTGACTGAGACTTGAATCAAACCTATATTTTTGGGTCGGTTTTGGTTGAGTTTTTTAGATCTGGATAAAATGCCTAGACCTAAGAGAGATAGTTAAGAATTCGCATACAAAATATCATATAAACCATTTCATAAATTATATACTTTTTTAAAAAATATTCTGTTTTAATAAATTACATACTTAATAATGTACAATGTCAAAAATAATAAATTATACCAAATTTTGTTTATAATCCAAAAAGAAGCCCGCGCTTTTGAAGCGCTGGTCAAAATCTAGTCTTATATATTAAAACAGAAGTCATGACCGTATGAAAATTTAAAAAATGGACCATCACTAAAAACTTTTACTATATGTATTTCATTAAGATTAATAATATATAGAATCTTTAAAATATTTTCATGATAATGTCTTTTGATATCTTTTTATTTATTATAAATATATTTATTTAATTCTAACAAATCTGTTTTAAAATGCAAATACAATAAGATAAATATATAATAAGTGAAATACACATTTTTTAACAATATATTAATATAACATGTAAATTATAGAATTATTGTAGTTGAAATAGTTATATAAACATTTAAGTATATGATTAACATTAAAAATATATATCACTTATGTTCTAAAAAAATATTTATGTGTACAAAAGTGAAGAAAAACACCCGCGCGGTTAAAAATCTAGTTTTGCTTAAAAATGATTTCGACATCTTTCTTAAAACAGTCTCAATCTGAACATGGCAATCGAACAACATACCATAATTGGTTAAACGAGAAAAGAAACCTATTGAGCCCAATGGACCAAAATCGGGCCATCATCAATGTGACGATATTTCAGTATCAGTGCCGGCTTTAGGGGTGGCAAACATGGCCTATACTATAAGTCTATCTTAAAATTAACTAAATTTAGTGATAAAAAGGTCCATATTTATGTTTATCTCTTATAACAAAGATCCAAAATGTTATGCTTAATCAATTATAATACATAAAAAAATTTTGTCCAAAGGTCCAATATAGTTCTAAGCCGGCACTGCTCTGTACACCTGCAATTTCTGATTAACTGTTTATTCATATTGGTTAGGTGCATTCTTTTGGCTAAAGGAAACTTCTTGATCAACATTTTTAGTTAAATATCTGACTTTCCAAACAAGTTTGACGTTTTAAGAACACGTTAGATGTTGATAATTTTTAGTCTAAAAGAAACATTATCATACATAAGTCAAAGGGAAAATTTCTTAAAAATACACCAACTGAGTTTCTTTTGCTAAAAAAATACATCAACTTTTTAGACTTCCCGAAAAATACACAGAGTTATTTTGGTTGTCTACAAAATACATGAACTTTTGAATTTTGAAGGTTTCACACCTCGATTTTAACGGCGTTAACTTTGATTAACAGAACATTTAGACGTCGTTAGATGCCGTTAGACGACGGTAACTCTGATTCAAAAGTTCATGTATTTTGTGGACAACCAAAATTAGTCTGTGTATTTTTCGGGAAACCAAAAAAGTTCGTGTATTTTTTCAGCAAAGAAAATTTAGTATGTGTATTTTTAAGGAATTTTCAAAAATATACTAAGGTGGCAAAGACATTGATTTTTTTGTTTGACTGAAAAATGTAATTTTTGAATATATTTTGTGCATATTGAGGCCGGTTTTTCTAGGGTGAGTTTGGATCTATAATTAAAATACGTGTAAAATACCAGTAATTTTTGGATATGTATCATGTAATAGAGAATGTGTTTTTGTTTGGGTCTTTGGGTCGGGTTTGGGCCGGTTCTTTTCGGATCTAAGATATCCGGATCTAAGAACATGCCTAAACTCGACTCAAAGAACTGAACAAAAACACATTCTCTTCCACATGATACAGATCCAAAAATTACTGGTAATTTCCACATTGTTCAAAATATATTAAAATACGTGAGTATTAATATGAACAATGTGTTTTTTTGCTTCTTTATATTTTAGTTCGTGGAAAATACTGGTAATTTTTGGATATTTATCATGTGGAAGAGAATGTGTTTTTGTTCAGGTCTTTAGGTCGGGTTTGGGCCGGTTTTTAGATCCAGATATCTTAGATCCGAAAAGAACCGGCCCAAACCCGACCCAAAGACCCAAACAATACATTCTCTATTACATGATACATATCCAAAAATTACTGGTATTTTACACGTATTTTAATTATAGATCCAAACTCACCCTAGAAAAACCGTCCTCAATATGAACAAATATATTCAAAAATTATATTTTTCAGTCAAACAAAAAAATCAATGTCTTTTCCACCTTAGTATATTTTTGAAAATTCCTTAAAAATACACATACTAAATTTTCTTTGCTGAAAAATACATGAACTTTTTTGGTTTCTGGAAAAATACACAGACTAATTCTGGTTGTCCACAAAATACATGAACTTTTGAATCAGAGTTAACGTCGTCTAACGGCATCTAACGGTGTCTAAATGTTCTGTTAATCAAAATTAACGCCGTTAAAATCGAAGTGTGAAACCTTCAAAATTCAAAAGTTCATGTATTTTGTGGACAACCAAAATTACTCTGTGTATTTTTCGGAAAGTCTAAAATGTTGGTGTATTTTTTTAGCAAAAGAAACTTAGTTGGTGTATTTTTAAGGAATTTTCCCTAAGTCAAATAATAAGAAATATAATTCTTTGCTATATCATGATCCATGAACAACCTGTAAGCGTGGGACGCAAGCTCATTTTGACGGTCCAGATTGTTCTATTTTCGCGGGTATTATAATAAGGTGTGGACACGGACAAACTTTTTGAGATTCTAGTTGACAAAGTCCTTTATTTCTTAAACTACCCTTACTATTTAATATTATTGCAGAAACCTCCTCGTTATTTCTGGTGAAGTCCTCGGTAGTTGTTGGTAAGTTTCCGACTCTCGACGTCGTTTTTAGGGCACGCGCGTCAAAGCTGAAACTTCATCGCTATGACACGTGTCATCAACAAAGGCTTAGTCTTAGCCGACTGTAATCCACAAACTAAATACCGTTCTCTGATTTGCCACCATAACACGCCACGTGTACAAAATTTTCACCGGCTACACCCACAATTCCTCATCTTCATCGTATATATATACACATAGAGGTAGGCATAAGGGCCAGAGAATTTTCGTCTGTGTGAGGAAAAAAGAAACGCGAACTTTGAAATTGTCAATTATACTTTGGACACAAGCGATTAAAAAAAATCGATCTTTGGTTTATAACTTATAGTTGTTGTGAAAGTGAAACTGATTGCGAAAACAGAGAAAGAGATGGTAGCAGAAGCAGAGGTTGTATTTCAACAGAGTTTGCCGGCGGTTCTTGATATTGACGGAGTTTCTTCCGCCGTCATATCTCCACTTTCTTCTCCTAAATTGGGTATCCTTCGATCTGCGGCGTCGGTTTCCGCCGGTTTATCTACTTCTCCGGTGGTAAGTTATCTACTTTCCGACATGTTTATAGAGTATTTTTTTTTTGTTCTTTCTGAAAATTAATCGTCTATAATTAGCAATTAAACTTGAATTTGATGAGTATCTTTAGATTCTTCAAAGAAGATGATGACTTTATAGGAAAACGAACTGATCTGGAACTTTTCCGACATGATCTTTAGGTTTCTTTAGCTTTAGAAGAGACGTAGATGATTGTCTTGATGGATGTCAAGGTGATTCTTTAGATGACTTTATAAGAAAACGAGATTATCTGGAACACTTCCCACAAGATCTTAGGTTTCTTACGAGACATGTTTCACGTATGTTTAGATGCTTGTTGTTTAAAGTTTGCGAAGTAACTGAATTTAAAGCTGGTGATTTTGAGAGTTGAGAGCTAAATGTAACTCTCTCTGTAGTTATTGTGTTTGTTAATATGTCTTGTCTTCCCAACTTGTGTTTCCTTTATTAATGTTCTCAACTGAACATGCCTTTTATACCTTTTAGGGTCTAAATCAGGAGGATGGTTGCGACTCTAGTGTCCCCGTCTATGTTCCAATCATACGGTCTGGAAGCTACGCTGATATAGGGCCAAAGAGATTCATGGAAGACGAACACATTTGCGTAGATGATCTGTCCTCTCAAGTTGGGTGTCTTTCTGAATTGCCAAAGCCAAGTGCTTTCTATGGGGTAACGTATCTTTCGTTGCTTCCTTGAACAAATCTAATACTTTTTAAAAATGATTGAACCTGAGTTGGCTTCCTTTTGTAGGTTTTTGATGGTCATGGAGGATCAGAAGCAGCAACGTATGTAAAGCAAAATGCTATCAGGCTTTTCTTTGAAGATGATAAGTTTCCACAGACATCAGAAGTGAACAGTGTTTATGTGGAAGATGTTAAGAGTTCGTTGAGGAATGCGTTTCTACAAGCTGATCTAGCTTTGGCTGAGGATTGTAGCATCAGCTCTTCCTCTGGTACTACAGCTCTTACTGCTCTTATCTCCGGAAGGTACGTGTGATAACCGTTTAACTAGTGGTCTACTCTTGTGTCTTTGGTGATTTAACTGTGTGCTACTTATTCTCCTTTGCAGAGTCTTAATGGTTGCAAATGCTGGAGACTGCAGAGCAGTTCTTTGCAGAAAAGGCAGAGCAATAGAGATGTCTCATGACCATACCCCCATCAATCTACTTGAGAGAAGAAGAGTAGAAGAATGTGGAGGTGTCATTGAAGACGGTTACCTAAACGGAGAGTTATCTGTAACACGAGCTCTCGGAGACTGGGACATGAAACGCTCACCACACGGCTCAAAGTCACCACTCATCTCCGAACCTGAAATAAAGCAGATAACGCTAACAGAGGAGGACGAGTTTCTTGTAATGGGCTGCGACGGGATTTGGGATGTCTTGACGAGCCAAGAAGCGGTTAGCATTGTGAAGCGCGGCTTAAACAGGCACGACGATCCCACGAGATGTGCGAGAGAGCTTGTGATGGAGGCTCTGAGGCTGAGCACGTTTGATAATTTAACAGCCGTTGTGGTATGTTTTGTGACGGGAGACCGAGGAGATGAGACGAAGGTTTCGTTGGAGAAGAAACGGTGTTGTAGTCTTACTCCGGAGGCTTTCAGAAGCTTGAGGAGTCTGTTGGATGGCTGAAACTAGTGTGTTCTTGGTGTGACACTGATGATGACGAAAAATTATCTCACGCTACTTTTGTATTTAAGCAGCTGAGAAGTCTCAATAGATTTGTAGAATGTAATACTATATATGATGATGTGTGCTTGTGGTCTATTTTGATTACAGTTTTGTGTACAAGCTAAGCTGTTTGATTGTTTTGTTGTGTATAGTGAGAAGAAAACATATAGAATGCTTGATCTCTTCTTTTAATAATTAAACAATTAATTTAAGTATTAACAAATATAAGAATGTTAAATAAATAAATAAAGAATCGATTCTGTGTATAAATACATCTGATTAGTTCTGTAATTAGTCCTTTTAGATTAGGGCGATAGAAGCAAAGCCAAAGCAGACCGAAGTCATGTCCGGAGGAATCGCACGTGGTCGACTCACAGAGGAACGAAAAGCGTGGCGTAAGAACCATCCCCATGTATGTTATTACTCTCCCTCTTCCTCTCTTTATGCTCTTCTTTCTCTTTTGTATTTACTTGGAATCGAATCTCTGCTTCCTGTTTCTAGGCTTTTGTTGCCAAGCCGGAGACTTCTTCAGATGGAACAAATAACCTAATGGTTTGGCAGTGTATCATTCCTGGCAAATCTGCGGTGAGCCTCTTTTGACGCTCTCTTTTACTCAATTGGGTTTCTTTTGGTGCGAGTTTGTGTCTACTGATGCATTCATAAGGGTCTTGCGTTGAGTAATGAGTAATCAACTGAATCTTGTTTGCAACTAACTATAGCATACACTTTTTGAGTGGTTTGGCCGTCAGCTTCAAACTAGCTAACAATACTTTGGTTATTTAAATTTGGAATTTGAGGGATCCTGTAGAACTATTACTGGCAAGGATGTCGTGAGATAGTGTGTGTTGTTCTTCTGATTAGTTAGCATTGGGATTGTCGTTTATGTTTTGTCAGATTTTTGCCTTTGTTCATGGTGTTCAATGTTTGTTCAAAGTAGATCATTCATATGTCTTGCAGACTGATTGGGAAGGTGGGTTTTATCCACTGACCCTCAATTTCTCGGAGGACTACCCAAGCAAACCTCCAAAGTGCAAGTTTCCTCCAGGCTTCTTTCATCCTAATGTCTATCCTTCTGGAACAGTTTGCCTCTCAATTCTCAATGAAGATTATGTAAGCACTCTTCTTGTTCTTTTAAGAGCTAATGTTTTAAAAGAAAAAAAAAAGGTTTTTTTACAATTATTCTTTAACCCCTTAGGGATGGAGACCAGCCATCACTGTGAAGCAAATCTTGGTTGGTATTCAGGACTTGCTTGATGAACCAAACCCAAATGACCCTGCACAGACTGAAGGATACCAGCTCTTTGTCCAGGTTTTTTGTTGCTTTAACATAGATATTCCTATATGCTTGTTGACCATTATATTACAACACTTTGATCATTAGCAAGTAGTAGCATATTCAATATTTCTTTTAGGAGTCTTTCATGGCATTTAGTTATCATGGAAATCATTTGTTCATGGTTTGAGTTTTGAAGATTGGGAATGTGAGTAACCTAAGCACGGTTTCTGCGGTTGCAGGATAAGAGTGAATACAAGAAAAGGGTGAGACAGCAGGCGAAACAGTACCCACCAACTATTTGATATTTTGCATTGCCTCAAGCGAACTCTGGTTTATTTGAACGATTCTCTTACTCTACTTTGTAAGACTCATTGAGAAGAACATGTCACTCTTACATTTTCAGTAATAAACAAACACATTTTTGTTTTGAAAAAAAACAAAACAAACACAATTTAATACACATCTTACTGATTCTCTTGCTCTGTTGTTGCTTACACCGTTTAGCAATAGTCAAATTATGGTTAGGTTCATAAATATTAAAACTTCCACAACCTGTCAACATTAGACCTGAACAAATCTACTGTAAACAAACATGTCTTTATTCCAATGTACATCGTTAATTAGTACATTTGCAAGATGTTTGTGTATCCAGTGATTGCATTACTATATAGATTTCTATGAATACATGGACGCATTGTTCTTCATGCTAATTTGCAAAGGATGATCCAAGTTTCAAATTGGTTTTGTAGTAGTCGAAATCAAGTCCGAAAACTGAAGATGTTGCAAGAAATGTATGTAAAGCCTAATCCAAGGATTAACTTAAGTAATTAGTGTGGGAGAAGTCACAAATCCGTTACAATCCTTCAAGCTAATTCGCAAATGATGATATCTAGAATCGATTAGATTTTCAAATCGACATAAATAAAACCCGAAATACGCTACGATTGAGACCCTTCAAAAGATCAACATAAGTAGAAATGTAAAAACATTCATCAATCTAAATACGAAATCCAGAACAAAACATGTTCAAACTCTTAATCCATTACAAGAAGCTTATGAAATTACCAAAACAAAACCAGTCCTTAAAAATAGATAAAGCAAGAAACAGATCATGCCACGGCGCCCTCTTTCTGGTAAACGTAAGTGAGTCCACACTTACCACAGTAATGACGATCGAAATGACTCGCCATGAAAGTCCCAGCACCGCAAGTAGCGTTAGGACACTCTTTCCTCAGCCTCTGCACCTTACCAGATCCATCGACCTTGTAGAATTGAAGCACAGCGAGCTTCACCTTCTTGTGCTTGTGCTTGATCTTCTTGGGCTTGGTGTACGTCTTCTTCTTCCTCTTCTTCGCACCACCACGGAGACGGAGCACCAGATGGAGCGTCGACTCCTTCTGGATGTTGTAGTCGGCGAGAGTACGTCCGTCTTCGAGCTGCTTCCCGGCGAAAATCAGACGCTGCTGGTCCGGTGGGATCCCTTCCTTGTCTTGGATCTTGGCCTTGACGTTGTCGATGGTGTCGGAGGATTCGACCTCGAGGGTTATCGTCTTCCCCGTTAGGGTTTTCACGAAGATCTGCATCTTTGCGGCGGTGGGGACAAAACTTCTGAAACAAAACTAAAAATGAGAAAGTGGATTTCTTTTGTAGGAGAGAGGACTCTAGGGTTTTGGTCTTTTTTATTACGTAACTACCCTTCCAAAACAATAAAACTAACTGGATTTGATTTTGGGCTTTTCACAGACTCTCTTTAGGGCCCATAACGTTGTACACTAAGAATAAAAAGTGGAGATGCAGGGAATCGAACCCTGTGCCTCTCGCATGCAAAGCGAGCGCTCTACCATATGAGCTACATCCCCATTTTGTATAATTAAATAAAGATATAATTTTATCCGAGTATATCTCCTCAGCTTTGTTTTTATTTTAGTTTCGCATCAAATTATCTCTCCTTCTCAAATTCATTCCCTGGCTACCCGTCCAGTTTGTTGATTAAGTCGAGGAGCATTGTGAGAATATGTATCGATGATAAGGGCTTTATGTTCGTTGTGTTTTTGATATATTTGCTAGTTGCTTACACTTTTTCTGGTGTCAGAGTGATATAAATTCGAAGAATAATTTTTATATTTTTTAAAGTTTACTATTATTATTTGAATAAAAATGATTACAACTTTGGTATGACTTGAGTCATACAATTCAGGAAAAGATTACCAAAGTGAAATGATCATTTCATGATCTTCAAACAAATGTTGATAGATGGTTCGAAGAAATAAAATTCAATTTGGATTAAATAATAGTTTTTTCCAAATGTATGGATTCAAACATAGGAGCCATCGTTTAATATAGAGATTGTAGTTCAAAAGACAAATAACAGGAAAATCACAACCTATCGCTTCTCATGCAATAGTCACTTGACGATTTATTCAACCGTCGTGTAGGCGAATACATAAACGTTCCGATGCCACACGCTCTTCCGCAAGTGTATTCATTCTAGCATGTGCCGAACTCTTTTCACTGACCGAGGCTCCCACCGGCGAATAAAGGTCGACCCTCTCCAGTACACGACCCGACCTCATCAAAAACCTCACCATAACCAACTCGTACCCGCCTCCACTGAAATTCCTCACCTCAACAACCTTTAGCGTCTTCTTCAGACACTTATGATTGATTGGATACGCCCAATACGACTTTGGATTGAATCCAAGATTGGTCCTTGGCGCAGCAGGCACAAGAGGAGGAACCATTTGGAAAGTGAGAGTCTCCAATTCAGGAGAGCTATTGAGCATGAGCCTAATCCCAACGAACTCATCGGGTACGAGACTGGTCTTGATCACCAGATGCCTTGTCTCCATCGGTGCTTTCAACTTAACTGGATCGTCACTGTCTTTAATAGCTTTGATGAGAAAAGGACATACCGTTAATTTCTTGGCTGATAAAAGATCGTAAAGGAGATCACAGAGAGGTGTCCCATTCTCGTCGCCGTCTGTTTCCGTGCCGTAATCCAAGTATGCTTCTTCCATTCTCCTGTTCACTCTCAAGAACTGAAAGTAATGAAAGGATCCGCAGTACTTGAAGATCTCAATGTTAGGCAAGTCGAGGAGAGTGTAGCTAGTGGCAAAATCGCAATTCTCGATACTCAGTTCCCTTAACAGGCTGTTATCTTCGGTTATTGATTCGAGGCCAACGTTCCAGCAGTTTCGAATGATTAGACACTCGAGAAGAGGTGACTTTGATAGCACAGTCATGATGGTATTCCCGAGTTGGATATAACCAAAAGAGAGGCTTTTGAATGAAGATGGCTTCGCAAACCTTGACGGATCAAAACCGCAAGCGAACAGCTTCAATGACTCAATCGTTGCTAGACTCTCAACGCATTCCGGCAACTGGAACACAACTGCTGGTCTTGCTTCGTTACTTGCAGTGCAAGAAAGGTCAGAGAAATCAAGAACTAGATTCTTGACTTGTTTCGAGACTGCAAATTCGACCAGGTGCTTGATCTCTGTTTCAAATTCAAAGGGTTTGGAGAGACAAAGTTCGAAACTTTGGACGGCATTGCCCTGAAAATTGGTAGCCCAGTTAACCATAAAGCGAACAAAGGAAACCCTAGCATCCCTTATGGATTCTTCACTGCTGGAGACGGAATATTTCACGAACTCAGACTCTTTGAAAGAAACACTTGTTGAATCCATCGCTCTTTTGATTTAGCGAAGAAAAGAAGATTCAGAGAGATGATTTGTGAGTTCGTGAGGAAGGAAAGTTTATTTATGTTTCATTATATAAGCTATTGAAAAGTTGCGACTTTTTGGTTTTCGATGGCGGTTTTATTTTCTAACTCCTGAAACCTCTCTGTTTTCAACGGTCCCCTCCTCTTCTCTGTTCCGATTCGTATCGTTTACATAAAATAACGGATACTCTCCACTCCACTGGGTCGATTAATACAAATAATGTACTCTTTACGGGCTTAGTTTAAGTGACCCATATCTAGATTGCTAAATAACAAAACACTCCAGCTCTTTCATTTTAATTCAATTGGCGATTTATTTTTGGGCTTTTTGCAGAATTGACCTGAAACTTGAAGTCAACCACAAAACTAACCTCCCTTTTTTTTGGAACTTTATTTTGCCCAATTCACCCCACAAGTTCATATAATTCACGAAAATGCCATCAAATTTTTTTTTTTTTTTGGTTTCGAAAATAACATATTTACTCTCTCACCCTCATCATCTTCAAGTAATTACAAGA
>CAKOAT010099377.1:983-21606 GCA_932364175.1 Eruca vesicaria subsp. sativa
AGTGATTCTCCCATGCTATACTAGAAGTGAAGATCAGTTGGCTGATATCTTCACCAAGGCAGCAAGCACTAAGGTCTGTGAGTCCATACTTCCGAGGTTAGGACTCATAGATATCTCATGTCACTGATCTCTCCTCCATGAAGTGATCTACTCTTTTTCCTTGACTTGGCTTTTATCCCATTGGGTTTTGCCTAACTAAAGTTTTAATGAGGGATTGCTTCATGGCTTCCAAGCTTGACTTGTTTCACACGGTCAAGCTTGAGGGGGAGTGTTGACATGAAGAGATAAATAAAGAGAGAGAGAGACTAAGACGAGAAAGTATTCTGGTGGTTCAAGGAAGCTATGATCAAGATTACTTATGACCCAAGTATGTCCGTACACACACTTGACACTCAAGGAACATATCTGACCTAAGGTGACTTGTGGAACAAGGAGAAGCAAGTTCAAACTCGCCTGAGTTATGTTTAAGTAGTAGAGAAGCAAGTGCAAGTGTGGACAAAGGAGATATGTCGGCAAGAATAAAATAGATTAAAGATCACATGTCTCACCAAAGCTTGGAGCCGTTTGTGAGCAGTCACTTTCACCCTCCACTCACCTTGCCGAGACCACCATAGTTTACTATATCTCTCTTGTCTTGTTTAGCCTAAAGTAGTCTTTAAATAACTTATGTTGTAACCCAAATGAATGTAAGGAAATATGTTTCACTTACTCTTGTTTCCTCTCTCTCTCTCTCACGGAAATCTCACTTCCTCTCTCTAGGTTTAACCTAAATTCTCAACAAATCTATCTTTAATTCTCTTAAACTTTCACAGCCCTTGTCCGTACACCCATTCCTTCTCTTCCAAGCAACCATCCTCCTTCCTTAAGTCTCTCCTATTATTGTAACACACACCATAATACTCATCACAACTCAACACTCCCCCTCAAGCTAGACCATGTGGAACAAGTCTAGCTTGGAATGCCATGAGCACCTTCCTCATTAAAAACCTCACGAAAGAAAACCCTTTTGGGATAAAACCTTAATGAGGAAAAGAGTAAAGGCCCCATGGCGAGGGGATTAGCTGGGTATGGTAAGATCCATGAGTCCTAATCTGATATGAATGGACTCCATGGTCTTTTGTCTAGCTGCTTTGGTGAAGACATCAGCTAACTGATGTTCACTCCGGGTATAACATGGTAACACAACTCCAGCTACAATCATTTGCCTGACCTTATGGGAGTCAACTTCAGTGTGCTTGGTCCTTTCATGGAAGACTGAGTTGGAGGCTATGTGTATTGCTGCTTGATTGTCACAATGCATTGTCATTGGTGTGGCTTGATCAATCTCTAAGTGCTTCAGTATTCCTTTGATCCATACAAGCTCATTGGTTAGCTTCAACATTGCTCTATTCTCAGCCTCAGCACTTGAGCATGACACCACCTTTTGCTTCTTACTCTTCCATGTAACTAAGTTACCACCAATGAAAGTGCAATAACCAGTAGTTGATCTTCTATCAGCTCTATCACCAGCCCAATCCGCATCACAGTACCCAACCACCTCAGTACTCTCATTACAACCCATCCAAACACCAAGGCTTGGTGTTCCATTCAGATACATCAACAGCCTCTCCACCATGTGCCAGTGATGCTCCTTTGGTACTTGCATATGCTGGCTCACCTGGTTCACAGCAAAACAAATATCAGGACGTGTGATAGTTAAGTATATTAACTTACCAACAAGCTTCCTATAAAGCTTGGCATCATGGAATGGCTTGCTATCTTCAATCTCCCCCTCACGTGGAACCTTATATCCATCCTCCAAGGGCATCTTAGCCGTCTTCCCTCCTAGCATACCTGCATCTTTCAAAAGATCAAGTGTATACTTTCTTTGGGACAGAAATAAACCTTCCTTGGATCTACATAGCTCAATAGCAAGGAAGTATTTCATCTCTCCCAGATCTTTAATTTCAAAGACAGTCTTAAGAAAGTCCTTGGTTGATTGAATACCATCTTTATCACTTCCTGTGATAATGATGTCATCAACATACACCAGAAGAACAACCATACCTGTTGGAGTAGTGAGGGTGAAGAGAGTATGATCAAGTTCGGATTTCCTAAACCCTCTTCCATTCAAAGTAGTACTCAACTTGTGATACCAAGCTCTTGGGGACTGCTTCAAGCCATAGATAGCCTTCTTAAGCCTCAGCACATTTCCCTTCTTCACTATATGTTCAAGACCAGGTGGAGGATACATGTATACTTCATCTTCAAGTTCTCCTTGTAAGAAGGCGTTTTTGACATCCATTTGCCACAAACCCCACTTCAATTTTACAGCCAAAGATAACACAACTCTGATGTGTGGAGCTTTGCAACTGGTGCAAATGTATCAATGTAATCCTCACCATAAGTCTGAGTATAACCTCTAGCAACCAACCGGGTCTTCTTCCTCTCTATCCTCCCATTAGGCAGAAACTTGATTGTGAAAATCCACCTACTTGTCACAGCCTTCTTCCCTTTAGGTAGACTACTCTCATACCATGTTTCATTCCTTATCATAGCATCAGCTTCATCCTTTACTGATAGTCTCCACTCCTTGTCTTGCACCGCCTCTTCATAAGTTCTTGGGACAATGTTCTCATCAAGGGAAGCAACAAAGCTACAATGCTCTTCAGGGAATGCCGCAAAAGAGCATACTGCTAGAGAAGGATGTTCAACTGCTTTAGCATTATAGTATACTCTAGTATTCACCCAATTTGATGGTGGATGCCTTATCCTTGTGCTTCTCCTTAATGGCTGTCTTGTTTCCTCAGTGTCTTCACGCCCCTCTTCTCCTTGACTAAACACATCCTCATTCTCTTGAGATGTCCCACCTTGATCAGGAGACCCGGAACCAAACACTTCACTACCTTGCTCACTTGGAACTTCCTCAGCCTCACCCGGACCTTCAGCTTGTTCTTCCATCTGAGTCTCATCTTGGTTGTGTACTTCACTCTCTTGGTTTTCATTCCCCCCTTCATGATCATGGTGGGGAAATGTATTAGCTTGTGGTGGTCTTGGTTGATCTCCATTCGGATCCTGGGTTGTTTTAATCCCAAGCCTCTCCAAAATGACTCTTAGAGTAGCCGCTTTATCTGAAGTGAGGTCCTTCAAGTCCTCTCTATTTTTCTCATCAGACAGCCCTCTTGATTCAATAAACTTCACTTCTCTAGACACTAGAACCCTCCTTGCTTCCGGATCATAACACTTATACCCCTTTTGGCTTGTTGAGTACCCAATGAACATAGCTTTAGTACTCTTGGCNAGCAAAGACATCCAAACACCCTCAAATGATCCAGAACCGGCTTGTACTTGTTTAATACCTCAAAAGGAGACTGATCACTCAACACTTTGGTAGGAGTCCTATTGATCAAGTAACATGCAGTAGCCACAGCATCACTCCAAAACCTCTTAGGAACATTAGCTTGGAACATCATGGACCTAGCCACTTCCATAAGGTGTCTGTTTTTCCTTTCCGAGACCCCATTCTGTTGAGGAGTGTATGGGCAGCTGGTTTGATGAAGAATCCCATGTTGAGTAAGGTGTTGTTGAAACGCATGACTCATGTACTCCCCTCCATTATCTGATCTAAAATTTTTAATCTTGGCATGATAATGGTTAGTCACATAAGCTTGAAAATTTCTAAATGCATCAATCACCCTATATTTTGAAGGTATGAGTGTTAACCAGGTGTATTTAGATTTTTCATCTATGAAAGTTACAAAATATTTATGAATCTCTCTAGATAAGCAAGGAGCAGTCCAAACATCTGAGTGAAATAAATCAAAACATCTTTCATAGACAGTAGATGATTTCTTAAAAACAGTTTTACAATGCTTGCCTAAAATGCAAGCTTCACAATCATTATTTTGAAAAACTACACCTGGTAACATCAAGTTTAAAGCTCTAGTATGTGGTTGTCCTAGTCTAGCATGCCACAGAGCATTCTTATTAATAACAGAAGCAGAATTAAAACAACTAAAATTTGAAATAGATGCTAAGTCTTCAAGAACATAAAGCTCTCTCTTAGTGACTCCTTTTCTAATCACTTTGCTGCTCTTAATATCCTTGTAACGACCCGGTTTTATAAATGTTGTTTTGGTATTGATTTAATTATTGCACTGAACCAAACCATTTGTTAACCAAAACACTATACGTATCATATAAATATCTCCTCCCACAAAACCTAGAAACTTGTGCAACGAGAGTTATCAGCCTCCGTAATGCAATAGTCATCTCGTCCTTCTCATTGTATTTTGTTCTTGCATATTTATATTCACCGGAGGAAGTAAAGATTTCATCACCAACCACCATTGAGTTGCACCCCTGTGAAACTAAAGCCACCAGACGTGTGTCCTATGGAACCAGAGATACTTTTGTGCAACAGAGATTTCATCATGTCGTTAAGCGGAGGAGAAGAGGTGGATACATCAGACCCATGGCTGAGAAGTTGTTTTGCGAGAGGTTTCTAGTACGATCCAGGGAGTTCTAGGCTGCAAGTCATGGCTCTTTGGATAGATCTCGTTTCCAGGAATCTGTAGTAACAAACGGAATCAAGATCGGAGTTGTACAGCAAAAGTTATTGGCGTTGCTTCTTGTCCAAGAATAAACTTAAGCTGCTGCGATGCAGAGGCAGTTCCGAGCAGTGTCAGCGTAAAGGCAAAACGGTCAACCTAAAAAAAATATTTCAATCTGGAAATTGGTCAGTAAGTAGTTATTTCTTCTATCTATCATCTCCAAGAAACGGATTGTCATTCCGAATTATTTTCTGAGAGTTATGCTTGTTTTCCTGAGAGGTGTTGGTGCAGTCTGCGTTTGCAACCAGCCTGAAGATGAAGCTATTGTGGTTAATCAAATGGTGTCGGATCGGAGTAAACTCGGTGGCTACGGACAGAGGACGTTTAGGACTACATTCTGACCGGAGGGATTGAAAAGTTAACGGTTAGTTCTTGAGTTATTGATCTGTTATCTCTAGTGTTCAGTTCTGCAAGAATCATCACATTCATCTATTTTCAGAGAGTTCCGGAGTTGCTGTTTTTAGAGCCAACAGGGTCATTCAGTGTTTTCTCAGGTTTTCTTCAGAACCCGTGGCAAAGGTGAGGGTCTAATCCGTAACTCCCGTACCAGTATAGAATTCTTCCTATCGTAGTTTAGATTTCGAAGCATGATCCGTCTGTGTGAATTGAGTCTGTTTGAGTCTTGATTGCTAGTTAGTTCATTCATTGTAAATTGGAACTAGGGGTCTAGAGGATTCAACCGTTGATTGGATTGTGTGATGTTGAGAGATGATATATATATATATATATATGTATATACATAGTTATGAGTAGGGACTATGTGGGAGGGCAGGGGTTCAGGGATGCCTGGACTATCGACGCAACTTTGGAGGGCGGGGGCTCAGAGATGTCTGGGCTAGCGACGCAACTGTGTGGTGCGCGGTGCAGAGACGTTTGCATTCGACGCAGATTTGGAGGGCGGGGGTACAGAGACATACTGTACTAGCGACGCAGCGTATGATATATATCCATATATGGAGATGCGTGGTGTGTGGTCTAGCTATGCACTATCAGCGCATTTGTTTGTTCTTTGTGATGCCTTACGTGTCTTGATTGTTCATGTTAGAGCTAAACTTCCATAGTGGGAGTTCTATTTACTCAAGTCAGTGTTTTGCGTGGTTAGCATCCCATACCTCACTGAGTGACTCCCCTGTTACTCACTCCTCTTTCTTCCCCCATTTCAGGTGATACTGACGATCAGGAGTGATCATTTCGGATTGGTGCTTTTGGGAGTTTATTTTATTTATTTTCAGACTTATTTTTATCGTTATTTTGAGATTTATTACGTTATTTGGATTTATGGAGTTTGGAGATGATTTATGCGATTTAATAAATGGAGATTTCAGACATTTTTATTTATTTTATCATTTTGGAAAATGCGGGTGTTTCAATTTGGTATCAGAGCGGGTTCCGTCCCGGCTCCGACCCGGGATGGCGATCAGTGAGGACTTGGTTTTTATCGGTTTTTATCTATTTTTATTGATTTCAAAAATGATTTTTGGGGACTTGGGAATTTTTAAAATAAAGACAACTAGCACCTCTCTGTTTAGTAACTTCTAATCTAATTATCTGTTATGTCGATGAGTAAAATCATCGTCATCCGTTCTTCAGTTAACAGGTTTCCAGCCAGAGGTTCAGGTTACGGATGGATGATGTCAGAGTTTGTCAGATTGCTGAGGCGTTTATCGGCTTCGTCGGTCGTGTTCAGAGATTATCTGCGAGTGGACATGTGACGAATCTGCCATCCACATTCAAGCTATCGCTTCACGAGTTGTGTTTCTGGAGTGTATGTGATATGTGATATGAGTTATAGGCCATTGGTTGGCATGTGTTATGTTGTGTATGAGTATATGGATTATGTGGAGGTATGTCTGGGTTGTAAACTCGTGGGGATCGCTTTTGAATATGGGGTGCGGCAACTCACATTGTGTTGATATTAGGGCTTCACTTGGCTTTGGTTGCCAGTTCTTGATTGTGTTGATCGTTTCAGAGATGTGTCAGTTCGGAGAATTAGCATATAGACGTTTGGAGCTACTTATTCATCGGGTTGTACCAGTTATGGTTGGAGTGATTAATGTATTTGAAGACTTCTAGGAGTTGATCTTCTGCGATGTTATTCTTAGGATGCATTAGCTATCACNTGCCAGTTCTTGATTGTGTTGATCGTTTCAGAGATGTGTCAGTTCGGAGAATTAGCATATAGACGTTTGGAGCTACTTATTCATCGGGTTGTACCAGTTATGGTTGGAGTGATTAATGTATTTGAAGACTTCTAGGAGTTGATCTTCTGCGATGTTATTCTTAGGATGCATTAGCTATCACGACATCGAGTAGCATTGAATTGTTTGTATTTCTGGAGCATAGGAGATTTTCAAGCCGTCATTTCTACATGTTGAGGAATTCTTGGATGTAAGATCATATGGATATTTGAGACCATTTTGATGGTGACGGACGATGGAAAGCATTAACTGCGGAACCTTTCAGTTACAGAGTATGAAGATGTATTTAGGATCTTTGGAAGGGTCATCACCAAGCATAGGAGACGCTTAGGCAATTGAAATGGAACGAAAGACGCCACCGGTTTCACGAGTTTTGTACTGATTAGCGCCAACATAGATGGCCGAGCCGAAGAACCAGATGGAAGATTTATTAGATAGAAATTTTATTAGACAGAGTACTTCACCATGTGGACCACTAATGTTGTTGCGACGAATATTAGACTGGAGTTTCAGATTTGGTATCAATTGCAGAGATTTGAATAAAGTGATCATCAAGAAAAAGCATCCGCTTCTGCGTATTGATGAATGGTTGGACTAGCTGCTGGGAGGTTCATTGTTTTCGAGGATTGTCTTGGCATCAGATTACCACAAGATTATTGTAGCTGAGGGAGTTGTGCGAAAGACGGCTTTCCGCTCAGGTTATGGGTATTATGGGATTGTAGTGATACTAATTGGGTGAACAAGTGCACCATAGCATACGTGAAGCTTATGAATGACCTCTTTCGTGAGCACTTGGATAAGTGTACGATTGTATCTTTCGACAGCACCTCGATGTATTCTTGGAGTAGAGGAGTGTGACGAGCATTTGCAGATTATGTATTGTTGCACGAGGATCAGGTTATTGCATATAGATGGCGCCAGTTGAGACATACCGAGATCCACTACCCTGCTCATGGTTTAGAGTATCTGCAGTGGTATTTGAGATAAGATTTTGGAGATTATAATTTTTCAGAGAGAAAGTTCAAATATTCTGGGATCATCAGAGTGAATTTTATATTCATTCATTAAAAACTTGTATTTGAGACAGTGCAGTTGGAATGAGTTGGAGCAAACAATAGTTCAAATATTACCTGTCATTTGGTAAGGTCAACAAGATGACAAATGCTTTGTACATGAGCGATGTTTAGAAAACCAAAGAGGTTCATGAACTTGCTGGAACACTTGTTAGTTTCAAAAATTTGTGCGATTATTGTAGAGGGATAGACATCAAGCCTTGAGGCTTTGGAGCAAGTAGATTTTCTATGGAGGATACGCCAAACACAGGAAAACAATACGACTTTGGTTATGCAGGTTGAGACTCAGAATATTGGAAATCAGTCAGTTTCAAGAAGGATGCACTTGTATCAAAATCGAGTTTGTGTATCGGACGATAATTTGTTAAGAAAATGGATCTTACAGCAAACACATCACTCGCGTTCTTTATCTATCCGGGAAACACCAAGGGATACAAAGATATGAAGTGTTAACTACCATTGGTCCAGAATGAGAAAGATTGTAACTACATTGCTTCACAGTATTGACATGTCAGATGGTTTTGTCCAGGATCAGATATCTTTCAGGTTATGGTTGAGCTTGTTTAAGGAAGAGTGGAAATGAGGCATGGGGATTGAGTACATTGTTACTGGACTTTTTTCGTTCATCGCAGGTGGAAAGGATGCCACATGGGTAGTCATGGACAGACTTACAAAGCTAGCTCATTTCCTAGTAATTAAGAAGACAGAGCTGATTAGTGGGCGCATGTTTACATCAGTGAGATTGTTAGATTGCACAGAGTACCTATCAGCACTGTATCGAATCGGGATGTAAAGTTCACATCTGCATTTTGGAGAGCCTTTAAGGAGGCGCTTGAGTCACAAGTTCATATGAGTACATTTTACCATCCGCGGACAGATGTTCAGTCAGCGAGGATTATTCAGACTTATAAGGATATGAACAGGGTTGCGTCTTGCAGTGGAAAAGAAGCTAGGGAAACATCTACCTTTACCACAGCTTGCCTACAGTGATAACTATCATTCGAGTATGGATAAGGCTCATTCGAGTATGGACAAGGCACGATATGAGACTCTTTTTGGATAGGCAGCATCGTATACCACTTGTTGGAAAAAAAGTGGGGGACTGTCCTCTATCTCCCCTTCTCTTGGTATCTTGTACCCATCCTCCATTGGCATCTTGGCTGTCTTGCCATCTAGTTTACCTGCATCTTTCAGAAGATCAGGTGTATATTTCCTTTGAGAAATGAATAAGCCTTCCTTGGACCTACACAACTCTATTCCAAGGAAGTATTTCATTTCTCCCAAATCTTTTATCTCAAAAACTGACTTTAGAAAGTCCTTAGTTTCTTGAATACCAACCTTATCACTTCCTGTGATAATAATATCATCCACATACACAAGTAGAACAATGATACCTGAGGGAGTGGTGAGAGTGAAGAGAGTATGGTCAAGATCAGCCTTCCTAAAGCCACGGCCATTGAGAGTGGTACTGAGCTTGTTATACCATGCACGTGGGGACTGTTTTAATCCATATATAGCCTTCTTGAGTCTTAGAACATTTCCTGGTTTCACAAGCTTCTCAAGTCCTGGAGGAGGATGCATATAAACCTCATCTTCCAGCTCCCCCTGAAGAAAAGCATTCTTCACATCCATTTTCCAAAGATCCCACCCAAGATTGGTTGCAACTGATAGCACAATCCTAATAGTATGCAATTTAGCAACTGGAGCAAAGGTATCCAAGTAATCCTCTCCATAAGTTTAGGTGTAGCCCCTAGCAACCAACCATGTCTTCTTCCTCTCAATCTTCCCATTTGGTAAGAACTTAATGGTGAAGATCCATCTACTTGTGACTGCCCTCTTGCCTTTTGGGAGTTCACTCTCATACCATGTGTCATTCTTTATCATGGCATTAGCTTCATCACCAACTGAGGCAGCCCATTCTTCATCTTTCATTGCTTCTTCATAGGTTTTAGGAACAAAACTCTGGTCCAGACTTGTAATGAAGGAGCAATGTTCTTCAGGATACACGACAAAAGAGCATACAACTTGGCTTGGGTGAGCAACAGCCTGAGCATTGTAGTAGACACGAGTGTTCACCCAGTTGGATGAAGGATGTCTTATTCTAGTACTTCTTCTTAATGGAGCAATGGTTGAAGTTGGAGCTGACCCGGATTGATCTTCACTCTCCTCTTCACCTTCTTGTACCTCCTCATACGGATCATTACCCATCTGATTCTGATCACCATTCCCATCCTCTGCCTCATCTCCTTGTGTCTCTCCTTGATCATGTGTACTTGATAAATCATTCTCTTCTGGTCCTTGACCATCCTTTTCATTCCCCCCTTCATGATCAAGGTGAGTCTTTTCTTCAGCTTCACGAGTAGTATCTTGTCTACCACTTCTCTGATCCTGGTTCATACCAATACCAAGACCTTCCATGATGATCCTAAGACTTGCAGCCTTGTCAGATCCATGAGATAGATCCTTAAGATCTTCCCAACTCTTTTCTTCATAAGACCCTTTAGTTTCAATAAACTTCACATCTCTAGACACCAGCACCCTTCTTGTCTCCGGATCAAAGCACTTGTAGCCCTTTTGAGTAGTTGAATACCCAATGAACAAAGCTCTAGTACTCTTAGGTTCAAGCTTGTTCCTCACTTCTCCTGGTACAAGGACAAAACTCAAGCAGCCAAAGACCCGGAGATGGTTTATGGAAGGTCTGGTGTTGTTCAAGACTTCAAATGGAGACTTGTCTTCAAGGATTCTGGTAGGTATCCTATTAATCAGATAGCATGCTGTCATAACTGCATCACTCCAGAATCTCTTTGGGACACTACTTTGGAACATCATCGATCTAGCAACCTCCATAAGATGCCTATTCTTTCTTTCAGAACCTCCATTCATGTTGAGGTGTGTAAGGACAACTCGTTTGGTGCAGAATACCATGCTGATTGAGATGATGTTTAAATGCCATGCTAGTATACTCTCCACCATTATCTGACCTGAAAATTTTAATCTTGGAACTGTAATGGTTAGAAACATAAGCTTGAAAGTTTTTAAATGCATCTAAGACCCTATCTTTTGTTTGAATGAGTGTTATCCAGTTGTATTTAGATTTTTCATCAATGAATGTTACAAAGTATTTGTAATTATCTCTAGATAAACAAGGAGAGTTCCAAACAGCAGAATGAATAAGATCAAAGCACTTCTCATAAATTGTACTAGATTTTTGAAAAACAGTCTTACAATGTTTGCCCAAAATGCATGCTTCACACTCATTATTTTTAAACATGACACCTGGTAACATTAAACCTAAAGCCCTAACATGTGGATGGCCTAGTCTAGAATGCCACAATGCATCTTTATTCAAAGCAGAAACAGAATTAAACGAGTAACTAGGATTAAAACAAGGAGCTAAATCTTCAAGCATGTATAGATCTCCCTTGGGAACTCCTTTCCCAATTAGTTCCTTGCTCTCAATATCCTGAAATCTTACATCATTAGGACTGAAGATAACATTACAATTAAGATCAGTAGCACACTTCTTAACTGATAGAAGATTAGAAGTAAACTCAGGCATATAAAAAGCATCAGATTCTTTAGCAAATAAGTTAAGCTTTCCTACTCCTTTTATTGCTATCCTATCANAGATTAGAAGTAAACTCAGGCATATAAAAAGCATCAGATTCTTTAGCAAATAAGTTAAGCTTTCCTACTCCTTTTATTGCTATCCTATCACCATTAGCAATTTTCACATGACCATAAGCAGGTTCAATATCTTTTATAAGGTGACTATCACTAATCATATGGTGTGAAGCACCTGAATCAACTACCAATGGTTTATTTTAATTTTTAGCAATAAAGGATCTAATAATATCAGTGTTACTACTTCTAAACTTACTCAAGTTGTTATCATCAGTATACTCATCTATCTTAGGCAGTTTATAAGCAGCAAAAGTATAACCAAGGGTGTTTCCGAATTCATTACCACTCTCCTTGAAAGCCTTGATCAGGGATTCAATATCTGACCTACTGATTGTCTCATGTTCAAGGCTCTTCCCCGGAGTGTGATGTGAAGCTAAGGCCTTGCCATCTCCTTCACCTTTACTTGTGCCTGCTCTAGATGAACCGGCTTCACTTGACTCCCTGGTAAGGTTAGCTCGTGCTTCCTTATCCTTCAGGAACTTAGTTGGTTTGAGGTGTGGGTGGAGAACCCAACACTGACTCCTCTTATGACCCGGTCTCTTGCAATGGTTACAGTTTCCTCCGAACCTCCCATCTTGACCTTCCCCATACTTCCTTTCCTCAGACCTATACATGGCCTTATTAGCTTGAGCAGCTTCCACATTGTTAGCCAAAGACAACTCGCCTTTGCCACTAAACAAACTGTAGGATCCCTCTTCCTTTTGGATCTGAGAGCACACATCTTCAAAGGAAGGCAGCTTGGTTGACCTCAGGATGTGCTTGATTAGGTCGTTGTAGCTGTGATTCAATCAAAGCAACAACCCAAAGACTTGGTCTTGCTCGCGCCTCTCTATCAGGGTGTCTTCATCAACCACACTTGGCCTCAGCATCTCCAACTCAGACCATAAGGCTCTGAACTTACCCAAGTGTTTGGTGAACTCCACTTCATCTTGAGCAAGGTTGTTGATAGATCTCTTCACTTCAAAGACACGGCTGAGGTTAGATGTGTTACCATACACCTTCTTGAGAGTATCCCAGAGATCTTTAGCTTTCTCACAGTAGCTATAAGCCTCAAGGATAGGAGTATCAATGTACGCTTGAATCACAGCAAGGACCTACATGTCTTCTTGTTCCCATTTGTCTTCATCCAACAAAGCCAACTCAGTGTCGCCTTCCCCTTCTTTAGCCACAGGTTTTGGAGCTCCATCCGTGATGTCATTCCACAAACCCTTGCTTCCTACAGATGTTTTCACCAGCCTAGACCACAGGAGATAGTTTCCCCCTCCCTTTAGTGTAACCGGAACAGAAATCTTCTTTTGGTCTTCCATGATGTTAACTTGAAGTCTCAAAGATTAGATCTTAAATGAAGCTGAAGAATAAAGAGATTAGCACCAGAAACTAGAGCAACCTGGCTCTGATACCATAAAATGTTTAGAGATTAAGAGATTAAAGTGAAAGAAATGAAGATTCCGTTGGTTTTAGTTTAGAATCATGATGAACTTAGAGAGAAAGAGAGACTGAAATGCTTAGTTTTATTATTACTCATGAGTTACAAATATATAGGAGAGGATACAAAATGAGACTCGTCAAAGGGTAAACACAAGGATAAGGTTATTGACCAAATCATGTGAATTCAACTAAAGGAGGAGCGTCTGGTTTGAATTGCTTGGCTCAAAGACTCCACACGAGTGATGCCAAAGGCATCTATGACCAGATGCTCTTACTTTCCAGCCTGTCTACTTTAGAGAGCAAAGGCATCTCTTATCCGCAATGCACTGTAGACAAAGACGAGCTTCTGCCTCCAACGGTCACATATTCAAACCTTCTCCTTCTCTTAGTGTCTTTGGTTATCTTCCTTCTTCCTTGGTGATGATNTGCCAAAGGCATCTATGACCAGATGCTCTTACTTTCCAGCCTGTCTACTTTAGAGAGCAAAGGCATCTCTTATCCGCAATGCACTGTAGACAAAGACGAGCTTCTGCCTCCAACGGTCACATATTCAAACCTTCTCCTTCTCTTAGTGTCTTTGGTTATCTTCCTTCTTCCTTGGTGATGATACTCCGAGTACCTTCACAACCAAGTCACCATAGTTGTACGGACAACCCTAAATCCTCTTTTTACCCAAACACACCCAAGTCTCTCTAATCTCCTTCTCTACATAATTGATCACTCATTTCAACAAGCCAGCCGAGTACATTTGAGCTCAAGGAGTTTGAGTATCAAGTAATTGAAGGAAGAACCATGTATTCAGCATTCTGTGGTGATTCTAATGAAGGAGGAACATGGAGGAGTATGGCAGGGGAGACCAATTCTGATGGTCCAGTGACTAGAAGAGACTTTGATGCCTTTATAAAAGCTGCAAAGGCCCTTATCTCACCCAAGGAGGATGGTAATTATTCTCCTGACTCTAAACCCATTATTATAGATTCAGGAGCTAGCCATCACATGATTAGTGATAGGAACCTGGTTAGTAATATCAAACCTGCCTCAGGGAATGTGCTTATAGCAAATGGTGATAAGGTTAAGATAGAAGGGATAGGGAACCTTAGGTTGTTTGATAATGAATCATATGCCTTGTATATGCCTCAGTTTACATCAAATTTGCTATCAGTGAAAAGAGCAACCGTTGATCTGAATTGTCAAGTTGTCTTTAGACCTGATGAGGTTGAGTTTCAAGACTTGAAGACAGGGCAGGTTATTGGTAGAGGGCACAGCCATTAGGAACTGTATCACCTAGAGAAGACTAAGATATCTGGTGCAACGCCTACTCACTTCCTGATCAGTGCTTCTAATGGGGTTGAGAGCACCATATGGCACTCTAGATTGAGACATCCCCATACTAGAGCATTGAACTTGATGCTTCCAGGTATGGTGTTTCAGAATGATGAATGTGAAGCATGTATCTTCGGGAAGCATTGTAGGACAGTCTTTCCAAGGTCTAGCACTATCTATGAGAAGTGTTTCGACCTGGTTCATTCTGATGTGTGGACAGCACCGTGTCTTTCCAGAGAGAATCACAAGTACTTTGTCACCTTCATTGATGAGAAGTCAAAATACACATGGGTGACTCTGATTCAGACAAAAGACCGGGTGCTGGAGGCATTCANGTCTAGCACTATCTATGAGAAGTGTTTCGACCTGGTTCATTCTGATGTGTGGACAGCACCGTGTCTTTCCAGAGAGAATCACAAGTACTTTGTCACCTTCATTGATGAGAAGTCAAAATACACATGGGTGACTCTGATTCAGACAAAAGACCGGGTGCTGGAGGCATTCAAGAACTTCCATAATCATGTTTCCAACCATCTCAATGCCAAGTTGAAGATTCTCAGGTCTGATAATGGTGGAGAGTACACTAGTCAAGCATTTAAGCAATATCTAGCTCAGCATGGGATCATTCAGCAAGCTAGCTGTCCTTACACACCACAACAAAATGGTGTAGCTGAGAGGAAAAATCGACACCTGATGGAGGTGGCCAGGAGCATGATGTTCCATACAAGTGTACCTAAAAGGTTTTGGGTGTTGTTTTTAAGGAGTTCTAACAACTCTGGTTGTGTGTGTTTGAGAGGGAAAACGAGATTAGATAGTTGGTTTGGTAAAGAAAGAAATCTGATGAAACAAAAGTATGAACTTGATTAGAAACTAGAGACTTTGAGAGATTATGGAGAGATTTAGAGTATAAGAAAGGGGTAGACTAAGGGAAACTAATCAAGAACACACTGATATTATTTATCTAAGCTTTTATCTTTTCATTCATGAAGGAGGAGAGGCATTGTGCCTCCTCACTCGCTTAGGGTTTACAAAACACCTACACATTGCTTTTATAAGCTTTACATAAGACTAAAGCATAAACCTAAATCCTATGGATACAATTGCTTGATAGAAATGGATGGTTAAGATGGTGTGTGGACTGGTCTTCTCCTGGTTGGTGGCGAGTTTAAATGGATGGCTGAGATGCATCCATTTGAATCTTCATTTGAACATGTGGCCAAGATTGGTCAATGTTGGCACATGTGAGCTGTAAAGGTAAAGGCTTCTCCTTTCCCTTTCCAGCCTGGCCTTATCCTTCCAATATGCCAAAGGCATATTCCTCTCCTTCCTTGGCTCCAACGGTCACATGGTTTCCAAGATAAGTCACCCTATCTTTGCACATAACATTTTTGGCCGGTTTAGGAACTTGGTACGGCCAGAACTTCTCCCAAGCTTATCTTGTATAGACCATGTACGGCCATGTCCGTACAAGACCCTAATTTTGCACATCCTTAACTTTGGTTATGGCAAAATAGGGTTTAAGTAGTTTTGGTTAACCGTGGTCCGTACAAGTCCGTACAAGTCCGTACGGCGGTCCGACCACCCTATTTTTGCACATCCTACCAACCTCCACCAACCTCTTCCAAATGTGGTCAAGTCTCTTCTAGACTTGCCCTAGGCTCGTACCAACTCTTCATCACTCCTTGATCTTCCAAAACTTCTCTTGGACATCTTAAGGCTTCTTTGGTCCATATGGGTTCGTACAGTCCGAGTACGTCCGTCCGTACCAAACTCATATGGCCAATGCCTTAAGTGTTCTCAAGACTTCTTCATTCCACCACACACATCACACTACCATCTCTGTTCTTCAAGTCAACACTCCCCCTCAAGCTTGACTCTAGGATCCTAAGTCAAGCTTGGAACCTTGAAGAACTCCCTCATTAAAAACCTTATGAGAGAAAACCCTCCTTAGGGATAAAACCCTCATAAGGAAAAGAGTAGAGCCTTCAAGGCCTAGGGATTGGCCAGTGGGTCTTTGTGTTCTCATCAGTGTGATGGACACACAAAGACCCTGGATCATGGCCCTCATGTGATGCCTTAACTGTGCATCACTTCACTAGCACAACACTAACTCTATGTGTGCTTCCTCCATGGTGATCTTGGTCTCTCCCCCTTTCATCTAACCGTATTGTTAGATTAAGTGCTCGGACAACCAGATCACTCTTCACATTAAGTCTATTGTGAGACTTGGTTGCTTCTTTTAGGATAACAACCGGCTTCTTGAACCATGTGGGAACTCATTGCAATACTCCAATCACCTCAACACTTGAAGCCGCCTTGGATCATTGCTTCTTCCTTCAATACATTGCTTCTCAAACCCTGGTTACTTCTCCTCTTGAATAACACCAAGCTCTAGGATCACAAGAAGCTTCTCAACACTCCCCCTCAAGCTAGACCATGTGGAACAAGTCTAGCTTGAACGGGACAGCTTCTTGCTCCATAATATTCATCACACCAATGCTGCACTACTTTGATCATACCACCTTCTTGGACTGCTTGTGGAACATCAGTAACTCTTCAACCACCTCACTCTAGAAGCCGCATTGATAGAGAACCTCCTCTTCACACAAGCCAAGACTGCTCTGAACAATCTTTGCCTAGACACGCCACTGCCTAGACCCGGATGGCTTCTTCTTCTTTGTGCATACATTGGACAAGAACCGCCTATAGCTCACTTACTCCCCTCCTCAAGCTTGGATTGAGTCTAGAGAACCAAGCTTGAAAGTGAGCTTAAGTGAGACCTTCACATCAGTGGCGCCTTTGAGTCTTAAGAACCATTCTCCATTGCCTACAACAATGGGCAAGTCTACCTCTTGTACTTGGACGGATGGTGAACCNCTCACTTACTCCCCTCCTCAAGCTTGGATTGAGTCTAGAGAACCAAGCTTGAAAGTGAGCTTAAGTGAGACCTTCACATCAGTGGCGCCTTTGAGTCTTAAGAACCATTCTCCATTGCCTACAACAATGGGCAAGTCTACCTCTTGTACTTGGACGGATGGTGAACCAAGCACACCTCTTGTGAACCTGAAACATCACTAAAACTCCAGCAAAGATTAGACACAAATGAATTGTGATCAAACCTTGATTCTCATCAAGTGTTATCACTAATGTCTCAAGCTCCACACTAGACAGAAACAAGCACTTGCAAGCTCTTATCTATGTGAGCAACTTCTCTAGGCACGAGCAAGATCCCTTCAAGATCATCAAGCTACCTAGGCAAAACTCATGTTCCTTATCTCAGCATCTAGACATGAATCTAATGCTTCAATGTAAGGCAACAGTATGATAGAATGCATTAGCTATAAATCGGTTTTTACTATCATGTATGCAAGCAGTTTCAATATAAACACATTCTTCATACCATGAACCGTAGCTAACCAAACCTATCATCACACAACATCAAACAATGATATGCTTTGGTCGGATTCAAGTTCAAAAGCAACCAGATTCAGATATACTATCTTATTATCCTTAGTTCTTTTAACTTAATCCGGAGCATTCATTTTAACTTTTCAATCACCAAAACCAAAACTTTATATGCAACAAGAACNTTCTTCATACCATGAACCGTAGCTAACCAAACCTATCATCACACAACATCAAACAATGATATGCTTTGGTCGGATTCAAGTTCAAAAGCAACCAGATTCAGATATACTATCTTATTATCCTTAGTTCTTTTAACTTAATCCGGAGCATTCATTTTAACTTTTCAATCACCAAAACCAAAACTTTATATGCAACAAGAACGAAACTTTTTCATTTAGCAATCTCTATTCAATCCTTAAGTTCTCAACACACCACACAATCCCATTAAGATCAATACACAAGCGCAATCTATATTAAGTTCAGAATAGCTCACTCTCAAGGAACCAGGTTGGTCCTTGTACTTGGGATTGAAAGTTTAAGAGAATTAAAGATAGATTTGTTGAGAATTTAGGTTAAACATAAGTTATTTAAAGACTACTTTAGGCTAAACAAGAGTAAGTGAAACATATTTCCTTGCATTCATTTGGGTTACAACATAAGTTATTTAAAGACTACTTTAGGCTAAACAAGACAAGAGAGATATAGTAAACTATGGTGGTCTCGGCAAGGTGAGTGGAGGGTGAAAGTGACTGCTCAAAAACGGCTCCAAGCTTTGGTGAGACATGTGATCTTTAATCTATTTTATTCTTGCCGACATATCTCTTTTGTCCACACTTGCACTTGCTTCTCTACTCCTTAAACATAACTCAGGTGAGTTTGAACTTGCTTCTCCTTGTTCCACAAGTCACCTTAGGTCAGATATGTTCCTTGAGTGTCAAGTCTGTGTACGAACAGACTTGGGTCATAAGTAATCTTGATCATAGCTTCCTTGAACCAACATAATACTTTCTCGTCTTAGTCTCTCTCTCTTTATTTATCTCTTCATGTCAACACTCCCCCTCAAGCTTGACCATGTGAAACAAGTCAAGCTTGGAAGCCATGAAGCAATCCCTCATTAAAACATTAGTTAGTCAAAACCCAATGGGATAAAAGCCAAGTCAAGGAAAAAGAGTAGATCACTTCATGGAGGAGAGATCAGCGACATGAGATATCTATGAGTCCTAACCTCGGAAGTATGGACTCACAGACCTTAGTGCTTGCTGCCTTGGTGAAGATATCAGCCAACTGATCTTCACTTCTAGTATAGCATGGGAGAATCACTTGCTGCTCCACTGTTTGTCTCACCTTGTGGCAATCCACCTCTATGTGCTTTGTTCTCTCATGGAACACTGAATTGGTGGCAATGTGTATGGCTGCTTGGTTGTCACAGTGCATAGTCATGGGTGTATTGATCTCTATACCCAAGTCTCTCATCAACCCTTTGATCCATATGAGTTCACTGGTCAATTTCCTCATGGCTCTATATTAAGCCTCAGCACTTGAACACGACACCACCTTCTGCTTCTTGCTCTTCCAAGTTACCAAGTTGCCTCCAATGAAAGTGCAGTAGCCTGTAGTTGATCTCCTATCAACACTATCTCCAGCCCAATCAGCATCACAATAGCCAACCACCTCAGTGTTGTTGTTACACGCCATCCAAACACCTTGACCAGGATCCTCCCTTAAGTATCTTAAGATCCTCTCCACCATATTCAAGTTATGAATCTTGGGTGTTTGCATATGCTGGCTCACTTGATTAACAGCAAAACACACATCTGGTCTTGTGATTGTCAAGTAGATCAGCTTACCCACCATTCTTCTATACTTCTTGACATCCTCAAATGGAGTATCCTCATACTCCCCCTCACGCAGCACCTTGTAATCATCCTCCAATGGTGTCTTAGCTTTCTTTCCTCCAAGTGTTCCTGCCTCCTTTAAGATGTCCTGAGTGTATTTTCTCTGAGACAAGAACAGCCCCTCTTTTGATCTACACATCTCAATGTCGAGGAAGTACTTCAGCTCTCCAAGATCTTTTATATCAAATGCAGCTTTGAGTGCTGCCTTGGTTGAGTTGATCCCTTCTTTATCACTACCAGTGATAATAATGTCATCCACATAGACAAGAATTACCACTATTCCTTGCTTGATGGTCAGTGTGAATAAAGTGTGATCAGCTTGAGACTTCTCAAATCCTTTCCCATTGAGTGTAGTACTCGGCTTGTGATACCAAGCTCTTGGAGATTGTTTCAAGCCATAGATTGCTTTCTTCAATCTAAGAACATTCCCTGGCTTAACCATATCTTCTCTACCAGGAGGTGGTCTCATATATACCTCATCTTCAAGCTCTCCTTGCAAGAATGCATTCTTCACATCCATTTGCCATAAATCCCATTCAAAATTCACAGCTAGAGAAAGCAGAATCCTAATGGTATGAAGCTTGGCTACTGGTGCAAAGGTGTCTAGATAATCCTCACCATAGACTTGTGTATATCCTCTTGCCACCAATCTGGTCTTCTTTCTCTCTGATTTTCCATTTGCAAGATATTTGATGGTGTATATGAGCCTGCTTGTAACAGCTTTCTTCCCTCTTGGAAGCTCAGTCTCATACCAAGTGTTGTTCTTTTCCATAGCTCCAAACTCATCCTCCACTGATTTTCTCCACTCATTATCCTCCATAGCTTCTGCATAGTTCTTTGGTATCCACTCTTGGTCCACTGAACTCACAAATGCTTGATGCTCTTCTGGATAGTAAGCTAGAGAGCATGTACCCCTCACTGGCTGTGCGACTGCTTCAGCATTGAAGTAAACTCTTGTGTTGATCCAGTTTGAAGCTGGTTGCCTGATTCTTGTACTCCTTCTCAAGGTAACAGTCTGCTCA
>CAKOAT010099377.1:26478-79348 GCA_932364175.1 Eruca vesicaria subsp. sativa
TCATCTATGTGGATGATATTATCATCACAGGCAGTAACAAAGAGGGGATCAGCTCCACTAAAGCATTTCTCAAGGCAACATTTGATATCAAGGACTTGGGAGAGTTAAAATATTTTCTTGGGATAGAAATGTGCAGATCCAAGGAGGGACTGTTTCTGTCCCAAAGGAAATACACTCTTGATTTATTAAAGGAAGCTGGGGACCTTGGCGGCAGAATTGCTAAAACACCTCTAGAGGAGGGGTACAAAGTGATGCGTGAGGGGGAGATTGAAGATAAGGCATATGAAGATGTGAAGCACTATAGAAGAATGGTGGGAAAACTCATATACCTCACTATCACAAGACCAGATGTGTGCTTTGCAGTGAACCAAGTGAGCCAGCATATGCAAGCTCCAAAAATTCACCATTGGAACATGGTTGAAAATTCTGAGGTACTTCAACATAGCCCTGTACTCAGCTTCAGCACTTGAACAAGAGATGACCTTCTGCTTCTTACTCTTCCAAGTGACTAGGTTTCCTCCAATGAAAGTGCAATACCCAGTAGTTGATCTCCTGTCAACTCTATCTCCTGCCCAATCAGCATCACAATCTCCTGTCAACTCTATCTCCTGCCCAATCAGCATCACTCCTTGTCCGGATGTGCCACTCAGGTATGATGAAACCCCTGGTGAGAAGATTCTTTTTGTCCCTGATACTTTGAAGGATGATCTGGTGGTTTGAAGGATAGATGATGTTGGTTTTGATGGATAGAAGGTAGAAATGGTTGATGAACTTCAGTGAGGATCTATGGATTGATCAACACTTGTGTAGATGTGTCTTTGATCAGGAGAATGAACTCTGATTTCAATCAAAGACAAGTTTTGCTTGCAGAGAATGAAGTCTTTAGCAATCAGTGTTCAAAGATGAACAAGGGATTCACAGATTTAGAGAGATTTTGACAAAAAAGGTGAATGATTATTCAGAATAGAAACAAAGAGTTTAAGTAGAGAAGAAGAAAATGAAAAGTCCTAAAATTCTAGAAAAATGAGAAATACTTAATTAAAACTAAAGTTATCTTGAGAGTAAATTATTAATTATTCTGGCTGCCTTCTTGACTTGATTTTCGTGGCTGTCCATTCAGAAAGAGAGAATGAATCCTCAAGTTGGATAATGATCTTCTTTTAGGCTGAGAAAATCCTAAGTCGTCCATGAGTTTGATCGACAACTTTTCCAGCTTGTTTGTCTTGTTTTTAATAGCCAAAATAACCTCATTATGCTCCATTCCAGCCTCTGGTTCATCTTCAAGCTTTCCATTCAGCCATCCCGGTTTATCCTTTGTCGCATAGTCATTTGGCTCAACCATGGTTGCATCAAGGTACCTCAGTATTCTATCAACCATCTTCCAGTGATGCACCTTTGGTGTTTGCATATGCTGGCTTACTTGATTCACAGCAAAACATATGTCTGGTCTGGTGATTGTAAAGTAGATCAGCTTCCCAACCATCTTCCTATACAGCTTAGCATCCTCAAACAACTGGTTTTCTTGAACCTCCCCCTCACGCAAGACCTTATACCCCTCCTCAAGAGGTGTCTTAGCTATCTTCCCTCCAAGTACATCAGTCTCCTTCAGCATATCCATGGTATACTTCCTTTGAGACATAAACAAACCCTCCTTTGATCTGCATATCTCAATTCCCAAGAAGTACTTCATCTCTCCCAAGTCTTTAATATCAAACACTGACTTGNGACCTTATACCCCTCCTCAAGAGGTGTCTTAGCTATCTTCCCTCCAAGTACATCAGTCTCCTTCAGCATATCCATGGTATACTTCCTTTGAGACATAAACAAACCCTCCTTTGATCTGCATATCTCAATTCCCAAGAAGTACTTCATCTCTCCCAAGTCTTTAATATCAAACACTGACTTGAGAAACTCTTTAGTGGCTATAATCCCAGCCTTATCACTCCCTGTTAAAAGGTTTTCAGAGCTCAAGTGCCTTTGAGTGATGAACACAAATATGAGAGAATGAAAAGAGATTAAGAGATTTAGAGAATGAAATGAGATGGAAGAGAGATTGATGAATGAGATCTGTGAGAGACTAAGAGAGAGACTTTGTATCAAGAGACTTAAGAGATTAGAGATTTAGTAACAAAGAGATTAAGAATTAATGGTAACAAGTTTATGAAGAAGAGAGACTCTCTCAGCTTAAGGCTTATACACACGCCTATACAACACTTAAATAGAGAAATGGTAAAGATAAATTAGGGTATACAAGCACTATTAGAAGCATGTGGAGTTAAAGGAAGAAGGGAGCCAATATTTGAATTGCTTGGACCAGAATCACCACATGTGTGTGTGACTAGTAAGTGTGGACGTGTATAGCTTGGTTGCTTCTCCTTTTGGACAGCTAAGACCAGCTCATACACGCTCCTTTCCTTATCCTTAAGACCAGCTCAGCATATGGCATCTCCAAGATACTCCTAAGATGCCATCTCGGTCCATCTTCTTCTCCTTATGTCCCATTTAAGTTCTTTGTAACTTGGACCTCAAGTTTCACCATGGGAATGTACGGATTAGGGTTTGGTCCGTACACTTTCACCCTATTTTTACACAAACCCCAAATGAGCTCTAAGGACTAAATGTATAAGTTTTGGGTCGAGGTGATCCGTACGAATCCGTACGGTCCAAGTACATCTGTCCGTACCAAATCCGTACGGCCTCACCCAAACTATGCACTTTGATCCTTAGCCTCTTTAAACACTTGTCACACCTTCTTAGCTTTTGTATAAGGCCTTTAGAGCACCCACATTGCTAAACACAAGTCTTGGTGACTCCATAAGCTTCTCATGGATTTTAGGACCAAGCTTTGCTCATTAAACCAAAGTGACCATTTCTTCACTTCAGTTTAACACCTGTGATAATCAAATCATCAACATACACCAAAATCACAATGATCCCCGATGGTCCGGATAATGTGAAAAGTGTATGATCTAGTTCAGACTTCCTGAACCCTCTCCCATTGAGAGTTGTACTAAGCTTCCTCTACCAAGCTCTAGGAGACTGCTTCAGCCCACAAATAGCCTTTTTTAACCTCAAAACATTTCCTGGCTTCACCAGATGCTCAAGACCAGGAGGAGGAAGCATATAAACCTCATCTTCTAACTCACCTTGCAAGAAAGCATTCTACACATCCATCTGCCACAAATCCCACTCTAGGTTTGTTGCAATGGATAATACAATCCGAACTGTATGCAGCTTGGCTACTGGTGCAAAAATGTCAATATAATCTTCTCCATAGGTCTGAGTGAACCCTCTTGCAACCAGTCTAGTCTTCCTCCTCTCAATCTTCCCATTTGGTAGGTACTTAATGGTAAAGTTCCATCTGCTTGAAACTGCTTTCTTCCCTTTAGGTATCTCACTCTCATACCATGTTTCATTTCTGATCATAGCATCAGCTTCATATTTGACTGAATCTCTCCACTCCTTCTGCACCATGGCTTCTTCATAAGATCTCGGTACAAAACTCTGATCAATACTGTTCATAAAGCAAACATGCTCTTCTGGGACTCGACAAAGGAACACATGGCCTGAGAGGGATGCTCCACAGCCTGAGCATTGTAGTACACTCTCGTGTTTACCCAGTTGGAAGGATCCTTCCTAATCCGTGTGCTTCTCCTCAACTCCTAAACCGGGACATCAGCTTGAACTGGCTCCTCTGAACCAGTAGACTCCTCTTGTTCCTCTTCAGAACCCGCACCAGTATACTCTTCTCCTGATCCAATAGACTCTTCCTCTGAACCAGTAGACTTTGCTTGCTCTTGTGTCACATCTTGATCATGAAGGCCTGAATCCTGAGAAAACGGCTGTAGAGCCCCTCCATCTCTTTGGTATTTCTCAAATGTCCTCGTTATAACTTGTTTTTTTTAAATCGAAAAACAAGTTAAATACAAGAAAACCAGAGAAAGTGACTATATTTACAAAGAGAACCAGGGTTAAACCCACCCATCCACTCGCAAATCGGATCTTCGAACTAAACCCTAAAATCAAACGCGATTTTAAGTCTCTTCAGCGTCCTCCTAAAAATTTCTATTTCTTTCTCCTTTCTCTCTCACGAAACTTAGACTCTCCAACTCATCTCATCTTTCTCTCGAGCTCTCCTCTCTTGATCGACAGGTATGTAAGCTTCTTTATTCTTCACTTTTTCGATTTAGGTTACGAGATCTATTAGATTAGTCGGATGCTCTTTCAATTTAGGTTCTCTTCTTGATTAGATCGATCTCATTTTGGTTCTCTTCTCGATTAGAACGATCTCAATTAGGTTCTATTTAGGTTTGTCTTATTCGAGTCTCATCTTATTCCGTAAATGTCGTTGCAGAAATCTCGTGAAAATGGCGAAGACACATTGGACTAGGAGGAAAAAGAAGAGAACGAAACCTGTAGAGAATGAGGTGGAGTTTATAACGAGTACAGTAAATCAAATTCCAGAGATTCAAGAAGAACAAGTTGCAGAACTTGAAGGAGAACAAATCCCAGAAGTTGAAGGAGAAGTTCCAGAGGCTGAAGATGAAAAAGGTCCAGATGAACAAGTTCCAGAGGCTGAAGATGAAAAAGGTCCAGATGAACAAGTTCCAGAGGTTCAAGATGAACAAGTTGCAGAGGTTGAAAGAGAACTAGTTCCAGAGGTTGAAAGAGAACAAGTTCCAGAGGTTGAAGGAGAACAAGTTCCAGAGGAGGAGGAGGAGGTTGACAATGAAGAAGAAGGAGACGAGAAGTCAGTTGACGATGAAGAAGAAGAGGAGGAGGTTGACAATGAAGAAGAAGAAGGAGACGAGAAGTCAGTTGACGATGAAGAAGAAGAGGAGGAGGTTCATGAATCTGACAATAATACTGGTGAAGATGGAGAGACCCATGGAGAATCTGAAGGAGATAGAGATGAGGAGGAGGTTCATGAATCTGACAATAATACTGGTGAAGATGGAGAGACCCATGGAGAATCTGAAGGAGATAGAGATGAAGGAAGTGTAAGTATCTCTATCTATGTCTCAATACTTTGTCAAAACAACTAGGTAGAACTAAGGATAACTGATAGGATAACTTGTACTACTGGTATAACTAAGTGTTAATTAGTTGCACTTTGTTGTTTCGTTTGCAGGATTCCGGGGATGGGCCTCTTAAGCCGTTGGCCATGTACTTCCCACCAACGGAGTACAAGAAGAAGATAAAGATATCAATGAGGTGTTTCATCGCTGATGTATTGCAAACCTTCAAAGACTTAAAGCCTCCAATGACTACGGTAGAGAAGAATTGGTTTCACAATCATCAACAATTAAAACACATATTCCACATGCCGGTGATTGGGAACCACAAGCTCATGGGCATGTGGATGCTACTTCTCCGAACCGCAGGCATCTCAAAGGAAAAAGAGGCATGGTTTCTCCCAAATGGTTGTCCCATCCGCTATGGTATAAGAGAACATGCTTTGATATCTGGATTGAACTGTCGAAATTATCCATTGGATTACAAGGAAAGCGGAGGGACGAGGTTTGTGAGGCAGTATTTTGGTAGTGGATTAATAAGATATCAAGACGTCAAAGCAAAAGTTCTTGAGGAAATGGAACCTTCTCGTGATAGGTTGAGGCTGTTGGTGTTGTATTTTCTCCCAAGTATTACTGTTGGGCAGAGAAAGACTGGAAATGATGCGCCTTCTGTGGATCCATTCTTGTTGAGAGCAGTTGATGATCTCAACTTATGTAAGACATTCCCTTGGGGTAGATACTCGTTTGATTACATGTTGAAACAAATTTCACACACTATTGCTCATTTTGATGGGAAGGTGAAAGAAGGTGTGATATGGCCAGTTCCCGGTTTCTGTATCCCAATGGAGGTAAGTGTTTAAGTAATATATAACTGGAAAGGTTTTATGTTGACACTTATGGAGGTGTTGTTTACGTGTGTAGTTCCTTGCATTTGAGGGGATTATCGATTTGGGGGTAAAATTCGTAGAGCGTATTGAAGGAGATGACGTAGACCCAAGATGTCCAAGGATGTGCCGAGTAAAGTTCAAGAGAAGTGAAATGAAGGGATTTCCCCTATCAAAAATAAATAAAGCACTTGGTAATACTAAGGTTAGTTGTCCTGTTATACGCTCCATGTTATGATATCTCCCATGTTATGGTAATTTTAATTACCTGTTGACACTGTAGGACATTGAGAACATCTTGTCTGTTTCCGAAGACAAACGAAGACTACTAGATCGGATAACAGAAGCAGAGGACGTAAGAGATAAGGATGACTTGGTTGTCGAGAGCTGGATGAAGACGGTGGCTAATGGATATGTTGTTAGGTTTGAAGATATGGCAGCGTAGGATGAGGCTGCCCGTCAAGCCCCTCTCGCTGACAATACTGAGAATGAGACAAGAGCCAGTGAAGTAGAAGAGAACACGGTGAAGGTAAATGAAGTGGTAGCAGTCGTTAATAGCTGGAAAGAAGAAATGAGAGAATGGATGAAGAAGATTGAGAATAAGATTGACGAGTTGGACTTAAGACTCGCTGCCTCAGAAAACTATGTTCAAGAGCAGTTAAATGGTTTGAATGTGATGGGAAGATGTGTTAAAAGGAGTGGCACAACCAGGGATGACAACTCGGACATGCCAAGGAAGTCAAAGAAGTCAAAGAAGTGAGATTGTGGTTGTTCTAAAATTTGTGTTGCTTTTGCTTTATTCTAAAACGATTGTTCTAAAATATGTGTTGCTTTTGGTTTTGGACTAAAGACAAAAACTTGTGTTGCTTTTTTTTTGTACTAAAATGATGTACTGCTTTTGGTTTGTACTAAATCTACTGCTTTTTTTTTGTACTCTCCATAAATGAACGATCTGGACCACTCTCTCATGTATATATAGGTCTTAGGTGTGATGGACTTGAACTTATGATATTTTCTGAGTACTCTCTCTCTCTCTCTCTCTCTCTCTCTCTCTCTCTCTATCTCTCTCTCTCTCTCCCCAAAGATGGAAGTGGGATCGTCGTCTAGGAGGCATAATTCTCGTCCTAGATTGTGTTTGTGTGGCTTACCAGCGAGGATAGCGCAAGCTTGGACTGACAAAAATCCAGGGAGACGATTTTATGGCTGCCCACGTTATAAGGTATGCGGTATGGTAATTGAACTTTCAGATATAGAATTTAAGTGGCATGTGGACCTTGTGTGGCAGAGTGGAGATGAATGCAATTACTTCTGTTGGTTTGATGAAGAGGAAGGTACAAAATGGCAAACAAGAGCTTTGATTGAATCCCGTGATGAGATCCGGGAGAAGGATAGAGTCATTGAGAAGTTAAAGAAAACAATTTCAAGAATGAGAGATGAAGATGAAATTGTTAGGAGGTTTGAAGATTTCTATGTTTAAGGATGGTTTGTCTCATCGTGTATTAGAAATGTATTGTTAATCGTAGTATAATCGAATTTGTTCTTAATAATAACTAGGAATAACTAGTAAAACTAGTAAAGAACAACTAGGAATAACTAGTAAAACTAGTAAAGAACAACTAGGAATTACTAGTAAAACTAGTAAAGAACAACTAGGAATAACTAGTAAAACTAGCATAAGATCCAGATATGAGAACATAATCCAAACAACATAGGCCATAATACCGTACAAGAACAAGAGGAAATCAAACAACATAATGAGATCAAACACAAAAGCTCCAACATAAGTCATAATATCGTACAGGACAATCAGGAAATCAAACACATAAGCTTCTTCTGTTGAGCAATCTCAACCACGAGGAATAAGCTTCCTGAGCTCAGCAATCTCTTTAGCCATCTCCTTCATCTCCCTCTTTAAACGACGAACTTCTTCCTGCATTCCGATAACCCAGGGTTGCCGGAAATGAAGCCCATTATCCTGTGATTTTCACATATTTTAACTCAGTTCGAGAAATCTTCTAATTTTTTAAAAAATGAAGAGAAATAGAGATTCAAATCACCTTGAACCTCCTGCAAGTGAAGAATGTTCTCCCAGGGCAGAAATCCTTATCTTTCGGATTAGTAGATACCTTGTCAACAATGATTGCCCCACATGGGCAATCCGATGGAACTCCGTACTGAACATCGGCAATGTACCCAAGCATGTCGTAATGGGCCTTCATTTTCTTCATCTCCCTCCTTTCCTGTTTTTCCACCCATGGATCCATTCCGGAATTGAGAAGTTTTGAGAGTTTTGATGATAGAGAAGGGAGAGAGAAAAGAGAGAGAGAGAATAGATGAGATGAGAAAGGTGTGGTGAATGAAAAGAGAGAGAAAGAACATATGAGATATGGGAATCTGCTTTTTCCCTAGGAAATCTCGCTTTGACTCACGAATTTTCAGTAAGTCCGCGAAAATTTAGAATTATTTGGAAAACCCGCCAAAAATCTTAAGTAGTTATCCGTAAGATAATGGTTGTCCCAAAATTACAAATAGTTGTACTTCCTGCGATTTTCAATTATTTTAGTATTACATATATTTAAAATATAATTTTTAGTTGTACAATAATTTAAAAGATTTTAAAATATGACTATTGGTGTTTTGCGCAATAAAAGTTTGTATTAATGCTGTAAAACTAAATCTAATATTCAGTTGTCACATATTGACCAAAATGGTTGTGAAAGTGTATGTAAGTAGTATGGTGTTGGTTTGTTAGTTTGATTGTATTGAAATAACAATTTTAAATCTCCCATCATTCTCATCAAGATTAAAGATTGTATTAAGATGTAACATTGTAAAAGTTTGTATTAAATTAATGTTGTTATTAATGTTGTAAAACTCAATTTGGTGAAAGAACTACTAGTATTATACAAACATGAACGTAGTTCTACATAGTGTTCCAAAACGAAAACAGACTAACTACTAGTATTACACAAACATGAGCGTAGTTCTACATAGTGTTCCAAAATGAAAACAGACTAACTACTAATATTACACAAATATAAACATAGTTCTACATAGTGTTCCACAACGAAAACAGACTAAAATTCAAACATTTCGATTTCCAAACAACAACCATTGAAGGCTTTGTCTTGGACGCCTTTTATTTTGCGTCCTTGGTCGACGTTCCCCAGCTGATGGAAACCTTTTCACTTTCTTTCTTCCCCTCTTCTCAACACGTTTTGGAGCCACGATCTTCAGTTCTTTGATGTAATCCGGGACATCCCATTGACTCCTATCTGGAACCACATAAATAGACCTGTAATATGCCAATGCCCACAACTCTGTCCAATAGTACTTAGAAATCAAATCTTCTAACACGAAACCAGGATCACTCTCAAGTTTAGAGTATAAAATGTAAGCCGCAATACCGTGGACACAAGGATACTTTTCGATGTCAAAAAACCTGCAACTGCAACTTTTTGCACGTAAATTCACCAAATATGGCTTCCCATCAGTACCGACGACATTGTATTCGAGGTTGAAAGAGTTTATCTCTGACACAATTAGTTTTTTTGCTTCCGTCCATGAGTCATGCACAAAGTTCTCCACTAGAGGAACTAGTTTTCGCTCACTGGATCCTCTAACGGTTTCTTTCCTATGTTCATTAAACCAATCAGCAGTTTTTTTAATAATCGTATCCAGCATCGGTATTAAAGAGTACTTCCTTGCATCCTTGAACACGCTGTTCATCGAGTCCACAACGTTGCTTGTGTCAATGTTGTATCTATCCCCGGGAAACCAAAACCTCGCCGACTTTTCTTTCTCACTACTTTCCTCCAAATATTTTGCAGCAGATGGATATCGAGTCTTGAAACCAGAATATGCAGCATCGAATTCAGACACAGTGTAAATCCGAGCCATTTCCATAAATTTTGTTTCGACTGTGTCTTTGTTGACGTTTCTTGCATGACCTTTCACATTTTGAGCCAAATGCCAGATACAATGCGCATGATGAGCCATTGGAAATACGTTAGCTATGGCATTGATAAGGCTTCCATTTCTGTCACTCATAAACACCAACTCCGATGAATCTGGCACAACAGTTTTGAACTGCTCAAAAAACCAACTCCAGCTTTCATTATTCTCACCGTCTACCACACCAAAGGCTAAAGGATAGTGGTGTCCGTTAGGATCTTGTGCTGTTGCAAAAACGAGTACACCACCTAATCCATTTTTCAGAAAAGTAGCATCCACGGTTACAACTTTCCTCATCGCTTTAAAACCATCTATGCTAGCTCCCAGAGCGATGAACAAGTATTTGAATCTGTCCGACTCATCCAATTTCACACTTGTTATTGTTTGATCATTGATCTTCTTTAACATGTACAAGTAGCAGTACAACATCTGATAACTTTCTTCGGGAGTCCCACGCAAAATGCTCACAGCTTCGTTTTTACCTCTCAAAGCCGTGGAGTATGATATATTGACACCCAGTTTTGACCACACTAGCTCCTTGATAATTTTAGCAGGAGGGGTTTCCATTTGGCCTGGATAATCATCATGCAAAAGAGATGCAACTAGCTGTGGCGTGCCTTTCCTCTTTGAGTTGCAATTACTCTGACTTCCATGAGAGCATGTATGCATCTTGTTGTACGTTCTAATGGAGAACATTTCCGTTTTTTTTTAATCTTCGCAGCCCTTAGTCCCCATTTACATCCTTCCTTAGGACATTTTAGAACTAATCGCTCCTTATCTGATTTGACCACATTAAACCCAAAAGTTTTCTTACATGCACCTTTATCGACGACTTCTTGTACTAACAAACTCTTGATGTATTTTCAAACCAAGACCGTCTTCCCATTCTTCCATAAACTGAATAGGTTCTGCAATAGGTGGAACATCTACATATCTATCACGCATTCCAGTCTCTTGCCTATCATTATCCACATCCCCATCAACATTTTCATCCACATTTATTTCTTCAACACCTCTTTCCAACATCTCCTCAATTGCCACAATTTCTCCACCTTTTTCCAACATCTCCTCAATTGCCATAATTTCTCCACCATTTTCCAACATCTCCTCAATTGTCACAATTTCTCCTTCCGGTTGTGGATCAACATGATTGTTGCCAGAATATAAAGTTATCGCTTTCTCCCCGATTTCATCAACGTTCGAATGCAACACCTCATAGTTCATACCTAAAGAACTTCGTTTTCCCGTTCTTGAAAGTTGCTCTGGGAGTTCAGACCTTCGGATCATCTCCACAAACAAAATGCACCTACGGTTGTCTTTATCAACATAAAATAGATAACCACTGAGGTCCTCATCATCAGAAATGGAAATTTTTTCCTCACTCCCAATTAGCAGTGGAATGTAACTCAATTTCAACTTCACATTACTTTCATCTACCGCCAGCTTCTTACATATTCGGGCTTCTACCATTCGAAGATTTATCTCATTCGTATCATTCTTGAACACTAAACAATACATCTGACCTTCACATTTGAAGTCTATGATGACGTTGTTGCTCATTGGAACCTGTCAACACCATATATACGCAACCAGAAACTTTTGAATTTATATCAGTATTACTAGTTATACCACAATTATCACTAATACTAGTTTCACTAGTATTACTGTCGTACCAGTTTTGATCCACCTTCAATGCACTACGATTGAAACAATGCAGTCATTCTCCTATTCAGTTCAAGTCATAATGGAGCTCAAACACCAAGATGCAACATCTAAATCCAATATAATCAGGTTTCTCAGCTACGTGTCATCTCTATTTAAGCATAAACATACCAGCTTTAAACCTCCTACGGTGGAGGATATACCAGCGATGGACAGGATAGATAATTGGGCTTTTTATACGGCACCGGAGGGGAGAACCCAGGCGGAGCAACTTTCGAGTCGGAGAGGTGAAGCTGAGAGGAGTAATCGAACGAGATTGGAGAAATCGATTCCTCCGAGACGCAAATCATAATAAAACGCAACTCTCCCCAACCGCATTCCGCAAACGTCTTCAATTTTTAATTTTGTTTTTTTATTTTCTTTTCTAATATCCGAAGGCCAATTTTGTAATTGCAGTTTGTTTAATGAATATGAGGGATATGAAGATTTGGTAGGGATATAAGTGATTTAAATTCTTTGCCCGAGGGCATCAGAGCCATTGGTTACTATTGAATCTAGTCTTAAATCTCATAGTCTCTTGGTTACTATTGATTTGTAATCTCGTGAGTAATGAAAAGCTAAGCAAGTTTTGAGTCTCTCTTAGTCTCTTGGTTACTATTGAATCTAGTCTTAAATCTCATCCGATCTCTCTTAAATCTCTTCCTAAACTTGTTCTTAGTCTCTTAATCTCTTCTTTTGTCTTACTAAACTCAGATTAACATAAAAACATTATGGTATCGAAGCCAGGTTAGCTCAAATCTGGGTTTAGTGTTCTTATTTCTTTCAAAAGCTGTGTTCTTTTCTTCATAAAATCTCTTACCTTCTCTTGTTTCCGGAGTGTGTTCTTGTGTGCTCCAAGACTTCTATTGTCTTGTGAGTGGTTTTGGTTGTGGTGAGAAGACTTTGTTTGAGTTCTTTGGTGTTCGTTTGGTTGCTTATTCATACTCAAGAAGCTTTTAAGGTCAAGCGCTTGAAGATGGAGAGTAACATGAAGATGAAGGTGCCGGTTACTCTTAAAGGAGGAAACTACTTACTTTGGTCAAGGTTGGTGAAGACAGCCGTGGGAAGTAAGGGTTTGTGGAGCCATATCACTTCAGATGAAGTTCCCAAACTCATTACTCAAGAAGGAGACACTGAGGTGGTGTCATGTGATGGAGAGAAGTGGGAGCAAGATGACTTGCTTGTTCTGTCCGTGTTGCAAGGATCTCTAGATCAATCTATTCTAGAGGCTTACAGCTACTGCACAAGGGCAAAGGATCTTTGGGATACACTGAAGAAGGTGTATGGGAATGTGTCAAACCTCAGCCGGGTCTTTGAAGTGAAGAAAGCAATCACTGGGTTGGTACAAGAAGACATGGAGTTTACCAAACATCTAGGGAGGTTCCGGGCGTTATGGTCTGAGTTGGAGATGCTCCGTCCAAGTACTACTAATGAGGATGAGCTGATTGAGAGGCGTGAGCAGGATAAAGTCTTTGGACTTCTCCTCACTCTCAACTCAGCTTACAACGGATTGATAAAACACATGCTGAGGGCAGAGAAGCTTCCTTGCTTAGAAGATGTTTGTGCTCAAATCCAAAAGGAGCAGCGTTCTATTGGGTTGTTTGGAGGGAAGAGTGATCTGTCTTTGGCGAATCATGTTGTCCAGGAACCGCAAAGTGAAGCTCATAAAGCCAACAAGGGAGCCTATGGAAGGTTTGAGGATAGGAGGTTCAATGGAACATGTGACCATTGCAAGAAGCATGGCCACAAAAGGAGTCAGTGCTGGATCCTTCACCCACATCTCAAGCCGGCTAAGTTCTTGAAGGAGAAGGAAGGGAAAGCTCACATGAATGAGGGAACAAATGGTGCTGGTACTAGCAAAGGGAGTGAGGGTGAGAACCGTGAAGCTGTTGAGAGCAAGTCCCTTGTTGCTTACACTGGTGGGAATGCTTCCACAAGCAGCCGCAGCAATTGGAATGACTACATCAGGCGGTCAGACATTGAGGATCTTATCAAGATGCTCAAGGAAAATGGTAACATCACTCCTTACTCTCTTGGTGCTACTTTGATCACTAGTGAATTTAGAGAACCTTTTAGAAATGGTTAGGATGGCTAGTATGAGTAAGGCTGATCTTAGAAATGCTTATAATGCTGAAACCATGTCTAAACCATTGATAATTGATTCTGGTGCTATTCATCACATGATAAGTGATAGTAGATTGATAAGTGAGATTGAACCGGCTAAGGGTAAAGTAATGATTGCTAATGGAGATAAAATTGATATAAGAGGTGTAGGCAAACTGAACTTGTTTAACAAAGAATCTAGAGCTTTGTATATCCCTGAATTTGCCTATAATCTTTTATCAGTAAAAAGGTGTACTAAGGATTTAAATTGCAATGTTATATTTACTCCTAATGATGTGAGGTTTCAGGATATTGAAAGTAACAAGATGATTGGGAAAGGAGTTACCAAAGGAGAGCTTTATGTTCTACAAGACTTAGCTTCCATTCCTGCTTATAGTTGCTTTAGTACTGCTTCTGTTTTGAATAAATGTGCTCTGTGGCATGCTAGACTAGGACATCCACATGTTAGAGCTTTAAAAATAATGTNTATAGTTGCTTTAGTACTGCTTCTGTTTTGAATAAATGTGCTCTGTGGCATGCTAGACTAGGACATCCACATGTTAGAGCTTTAAAAATAATGTTACCAGGTGTTGTATTTGAAAACAAAGATTGTGAAGCTTGCATTTTAGGCAAGCATTGTAAAACTGTTTTAAAGAAATCTGAAACCATCTATGAAAGTTGTTTTGTTTTAATTCACTCTGATGTTTGGACTGCTCCTCGTGTTTCTAGAGAGAACCATAAGTATTTTGTAACCTTCATAGATAAAAAATCTAAATACACCTGGTTAACACTTATACCTTCAAAAGATAGGGTCATTGATGCATTTAGAAATTTTTAAGCTTATGTGACTAACCATTATCATGCCAAGATTAAAATTTTTAGAACAGATAATGGAGGAGAGTACACTAGCCATGCATTCAAAGACCATCTTGCTCAACATGGGATCCTACATCAAACTAGCTGCCCCTATACTCCTCAGCAGAATGGAGTCTCGGAGAGAAAGAATAGACACCTTATGGAAGTTGCAAGATCTATGATGTTTCAGGCTAATGTTCCTAAGAGGTTCTGGAGTGATGCTGTTGCTACCTCCTGCTACTTGATCAACCGTACCCCTACCTATGTTCTAGATGGTCAGTCTCCATTTGAGGTTCTTAACAAGTACAAGCCATCCCTAGATCACATGAGAGTTTTTGGATGTCTTTGCTATGTTCTGATTCCGGGAGAGCTGAGGAATAAGCTTGAAGCAAAGAGTACTAAAGCTATGTTCATTGGATACTAATCTAGTCAAAAAGGGTACAAGTGTTATGATCCAGTTGCAAGTAGGGTGTTGGTATCTCGTGATGTGAAGTTCCTTGAAGATAGAGGGTTCTATGAAGAAAAGAACCAAGATGAGTTGAAGGATCTTACATCAGATAAAGCGGGTACCTTGAGAATCATTTTGGAGAGGTTCGGGATCAAGACTACCCAGGATCCAAAGCAACCTACTCAACCGTCTACTGATCAACCTACTACCCATCTTGATAGTGAGGGGGGAGAAAATGAAGCAAGACAAAGCACTGATCAAGCTGGTTCAGATGAGACTGAAATGGTAAGTGAGCAAAATGAGGACACAAATGGAAGTGAAGTGCAAGGAGAGACTAGTTCCGGGTCTCCTGATCAAGGTGCACCCACATTGCTCCACACAAGTCTTGGTGACTCCATAAGCTCTCATGGAGTTTAGGACCAAGCTTTGCTCATTAAACCAAAGTGACCATTTCTTCACTTCAGTTTAACACCTGTAATAATCAAATCATCAACATACACCAAAATCACAATGATCCCTGATGGTCCGGATAGTGTGAAAAGTGTATGATCTAGTTCAGACTTCCTGAACCCTCTCCCATTGAGAGTTGTACTAAGCTTCCTCTACCAAGCTCTAGGAGACTGCTTCAGCCCACAAATAGCCTTTTTTAACCTCAAAACATTTCCTGGCTTCACCAGATGCTCAAGACCAGGAGGAGAAAGCATATAAACCTCATCTTCTAACTCACCTTGCAAGAAAGCATTCTTCACATCCATCTGCCACAAATCCCACTCTAGGTTTGTTGCAATGGATAATACAATCCGAACTGTATGCAGCTTGGCTACTGGTGCAAAAGTGTCAATATAATCTTCTCCATATGTCTGAGTGAACCCTCTTGCAACCAGTCTAGTCTTCCTCCTCTCAATCTTCCCATTTGGTAGGTACTTAATGGTAAAGATCCATTTGCTTGAAACTGCTTTCTTCCCTTTAGGTAGCTCACTCTCATACCATGTTTCATTTCTGATCATAGCATCAGCTTCATCTTTGACTGAATCTCTCCACTCCTTCTGCACCATGGCTTCTTCATAAGATCTCGGTACAAAACTCTGATCAATACTGTTCATAAAGCAAACATGCTCTTCTGGGAACTCGGCAAAGGAACACACGGCCTGAGAGGGATGCTCCACAGCCTGAGCATTGTAGTACACTCTCGTGTTTACCCAGTTGGAAGGATCCTTCCTAATCCGTGTGCTTCTCCTCAACTCTTAAACCGGGACATCAGCTTGAACTGGCTCCTCTGAACCAGTAGACTCCTCTTGATCCTCTTCAGAACCCGCACCAGTATACTCTTCTCCTGATCCAATAGACTCTTCCTCTGAACCAGTAGACTTTGCTTGCTCTTGTGTCACATCTTGATCATGAAGGCCTGAATCCTGTTGGTTTTGCTCTTGCTCACCTGATTCAGATTCACTCCCCCTCTCATGATCAAGAGGGACTGTTCTTGCTGCTTCTTGAGTTCGATTGGGAGATTCTCTCCTCCTAGTTCCCTGATCTTGGGATAAGTTTATCTCCAGCCTCTCCAACACAATTTTCAGAGTAGCTCCTCTCTCTGATGGTACTTAGGATAGATCCTCTAGGTCTTCCCACTTCTTTTCCGTGGAGATTAGAACCCTCCTGGTTTCTGGATCATAGCACTTGTACCCTTTTTGAGTAATTGAGTACCCAATGAACATAGCCTTGGTGCTCTTGGCATCCAGCTTGTTCCTCTGTTCTCCAGGAACCAAGACATAGCAAATACACCCAAAAACTCTCAAGTGATCAATGTGTGGCTTGGTCTTGTTTAACACTTCAAATGGAGACANACCCTTTTTGAGTAATTGAGTACCCAATGAACATAGCCTTGGTGCTCTTGGCATCCAGCTTGTTCCTCTGTTCTCCAGGAACCAAGACATAGCAAATACACCCAAAAACTCTCAAGTGATCAATGTGTGGCTTGGTCTTGTTTAACACTTCAAATGGAGACAGATTCTTCAAGACTCTGGTCGGCACTCTATTGATGAGTAGCAAGCAGTTGGAACAGCATCACTCCAAAACTTCTTAGGCACATTCATATGAAACATCATAGACCGAGCCACCTCCATCAAATGTCTGTTCTTCCTCTCAGCTACACCATTCTGCTGTGGTGTGTAAGGACAGCTCGTTTGCTGCACAATCCCATGTTTTGCTAGATGACTGTTGAAGGCATTGCTTGTGTATTCTCCTCCATTATCAGATCTTAGAATCTTCACAGTAGCACTGTACTGATTAGTAACATATGGTTGGAAGTTCATGAAGGCTTCTAGGACTCTATCTTTGGAGGGAATCATAGTAACCCATGTGTACTTTGATTTCTCATCAATAAAACTCACAAAGTACTTCTGGCTGTCTCTAGATACACATGGAGAAGTCCACACATCTGAATGAACCAGATCAAAGCAGTTCTCATATATAGTCTCTGATGTTGGAAAAACAGTTCTGCAGTGCTTTCCTAGGATGCATGCTTCACACTCCAAGTGATTGAATGCCATACTAGGCATGATCAGCCCAATGGCGCTAGCATGTGGATGTCCCAAACTTGCATGCCATGTGAGACTATCACACTTCTCAGCTGTACTGCTCAAACACACAGACTCAATGGAATTAGAAGTCTTAGCCAACTGAAGACAATATAGTTGATTCTTGCTGTCTCCTCTACCAATGACTCTCCCAGTCTTCAAATCTTGAAACTCAACCTCATTTGGTCTGACTACTACTTGGCAACCAAGATCAACAGTAGCTTTCTTCACAGACAACAGATTTGAAGTAAATTGGGGCATGTAGAAAGCATTTGTATCTTTCTCAAATAGCTTGAGCTTTCCCACTCCTTCTATTGGAATCATAGCACCATTAGCTATCATCACACCCCCACTGGCTTTCTTCACATCACTGATCAAGCTTCAATCACTTATCATGTGATGAGTTGCTCCAGAGTCAATGATGATGGGTTTGTTAGATATAGATGCTTTGGCAGGAGCTCCTAGTCTCCGGGTCGTAGCCAAAGCATATACATGCTTAATAAACTCATCCCATTCCTTCTTGGTAACACGCTCATCTGCTCCTTTACTCTCTTGCTCCTTCATAACAATGCTTCCTTCACCCATATATGCTGAATAAGAACACTGTCCCATAACTCTCTTCCCACACTTTCCCATATTGATATGAGCTGTAGAAATCATTCTTCTCCTCCTCTTCTTCCGGAAGCCATCACTCCTACTCCCGGTTAGCCTCCATGAGCCCTCACTCCTACTCATGGTTAGCCTCTTGTCATCACACCTGCTCCAAGAGCTCTCACTCCTACTCTCAGTTGGCTCCTGTGAGCTCTCACTCCTACTCCGGGTTAGCCTCTTCTCAACATTGAACCTTCTTTTGGAAAGTCTTCTTAACCTTCCTCTCTTACAATTTATACCACCCTTCCACCAAGCTAATCTCTTGTCCTGCTCACACACATCACAAGTGTATTGAACAAACTCACACATCTCATTCACAAGAAAGCAAAAGATACCATCTTGTTCTCTTCTTTCTTGAACGACTTCTGGCCTTGCCATAAGCTCCAGCCACACTTCTTTCAGCCTCCACACAAGCTGATAAAGCTCATCCGTTCCTTGTCTCAAGCCACGGATAACCCTTTTGGCTTCATGAACCTCTAAACTTGCTGTCTGACCTTCTTCAGCAGCTTTCTCCTTTAAAGGTTCCTCCTTTAGATGAATATCATCCAAACTTGCTGTCTGATCTTTCTCAGCAGCTCTCTCCTTTAAAGGTTCCTCCTTTATCTGGTTACTCCGAACCCCACAGCTTTCCAAAGCTAACTTCATCCAATCTGGCCAAATCTCACAGCTTCCCAAAGTTGTCTTCATCCAATCTGACCAAACCAACTCGTTTTCTCTCTCTTTCTTCACTTGGTAACTCGACCCTGTCTTCATATCTGAGCTAAAGTCGTTTGATTCCATCAGAAATACCCAATAAAACCCGGAAAATGAAGAACAAAGCTCAAAAACACTAAGAACAGCTCAAGAACACCAAGAACACAAACCCAGATTTTCTCCAAATGAAAAACGAAACACTCCTTCCCTGTTAGTGAACCTGGCTCTGATACCATAAACACTTTTGTGTTTGTAGAGTGTTTAATAGATAATCAGATTAGTATATGTGACAGATTTAAGAGAATAGAGAGAAATGATGAACTAGAGAGAGAGAGAGGCTCAAAACTCCATTATTTGTTAAAGATAAGGTTTACAACATATTTAAGTGAGAGATACAATACATTTCGTGGTCAATGGATAAGGGGCAGATCTAGAACGTGTGTAGTCAAAGAGAGCTATCCAAGAGCAGCCAATGGGAGTCTTCACATGCTTGATCCCTTTGGCGTCTTTTACTAGATGTTGTCTACTTTACAGCCTGTCTCCAGCCTCTCTAGCTACAAGGAAACCTTATCCAGATTGCTTAGTCTTCATCTAGACCTCTCCTTGGGCGTGATCTACTCTCCAAAGGATGCAAGGTAACTTCTCAAGCCTTTAACTCATTTACCACAGTAAAAACAAAGTTACTGTGGTAAATCGCCAAAGTTACTGTCTGCTTCAAATCTCTTCCTCTCTCAATATATCAATTCTTTATCCTCTCATCTCAACACCTCATACTCATCACCATTATTCTCACCAGCTTCTGGTTCTGCTTCTTCCCCCCCCCTCATGATCAGGATGGGGTCCTTGAGCATCACCTTGTTGTTGTTGTCTTGGAGAGCTTATTGACATGTTTCATGAAGTATTGGACCGAGAAAAGGCTATGGGCCTTGATGCAGTCTTAACCAAGTATGGATTGACTTTGGAGAAGCATGGACGACCAGTGAGAATCCTCATTGACAAGAAAATGGATGGGTGTGTTAAACCTACGTGAGAAAAGAGATCACTTATGGTTATGAGCAAATATAGGGTGAAACTCCTTAAGAAGTCTTAACAAGACCAAGGAGTGTTCAGAAGCTATTATAGAGCTAAATAAAGATACAAGAGCTATGCACATTGAAGATAGAAGCTGTGGGAAGTGTTTAGGAGGTTTAGGGAGTTGGTGCAATGTTAGGGTGAAGCATGTACGGACAGCCGTACGGATGGTACAGACTGTACGGACATGGCTTGTCCAAAACTTCACCAATTGCCCTTAAACCTCATTTGAAGACTTGTGCAAAAATAGAGTCTGAAGTGTATGGCCAAAGAATCCGTACAACTCATGGTGCCTTGGGTCTCAAGTCATGAAGAAAGGAGTGTTTGAACCTACGCAAGAAGAAAGCAATCCGCAAAGGATCTTTGGAGCATCTAGGCAAGATGCCTTTGGAGTGATCCGTTTAAGGATAAGGCAAAAGCTTATCCTCAGCTCCCTTGGTCAAAGACAGCCTGTCTTGGACTGTCCAAAAGAAGACCACAAGGAGCAGCCACGCCTCCCTTTACTAGTCCAAAGCGTGTGAGAAAGCTGGTCCAAGCAATTCAAACAAAAGGCTCCTGTTCTTTATGACTTCACATGCTTTGCATAGTAATGTTGAATGTCTTGTATCTGATTCTCTTCTTTATATTCATTTGTATTGTCGAGTTTGGTTTCTTAAGCTGAGAGAGTCTCTCTTCTTCATATACTTTGTTCTTAAAATCTGGTGTAGCCATGACCAGAGACACCAAAGACATAGAAGAGGAGCTGAGTGAGACTGATGAGGAGGCGCCAACTGAGGAGATTGCCTTAGAAGAGAGGTGTGAAGCTGAGGGTAATGGAGAGAACCAGAGTGAGACGCCAAGTGAGCTAACCAGTGTGTGGAGTGGACCAGTCACTAGATCACGGTTGAGATCACAAGAGGGGCAACTCCAAGACGTAACCAAGCTCGTGGGAGTTGGACTGAAGAAGGAAGCTCAAGATAAACCAGCTTGTTGGTTCAACTTAATTGCTATGTAATTTGTTTGGTTATTGGGTTTTATTTAAAAACCAGATACAATCAGGATTAGTAAACCAAGTTTGGGTAGGATTAGGATTTCATATTAAACCAATCACGAATTGGATTAGATTAGGAAAAGGATTAAACCATCTCGGTTTATTCCTAGGGTAGTTGGTCGTTTTCTATTTATTCTTGCAAGCAGCTGAGAGCAACTTTAACTTTGAATCTAATAAATTTCTCAGCAACTTGTTGCCTCTGTCTCACTCTTTCTTAGTTCAGCACGAAGAACTTTGATCTCACTTAAAGGAAGGAATTCCTTGTGAACCCATCCTAGACAATACAAGGTGATCTTGTGTCTTGGAGTAGCAAACCATCCTTGGCGCCACAATCACAGGCTCAGGGAGACGTCCACAGTTCAAAGGAAGGCTATCATCATCCTAGAACACCCTTCTAACCATCCACCTTCAAGTGATCCAGAGTTTAAGCCATACCCGGGCTGCACCAAGTGGTATCAGAGCCACTTGAAGGTTAGGGTTTAGGTTAGTCTACTCTTTTCAAATCACACCATCAAAATCACACCATCAAACACTTCTCTTTCCTATCTATCTGTTGTAAGCCGGCTGGGCCAACCCTAATAATCAAAAAAAAAAAAAAAAAAAAAAAGCTGAGGAGAAATCCAGCTAGCTGAGGAGAAATCCAGCTCAGGGTGGTAAAGCCAGCTGGTGCCAAATCTCTTAATTCTTTCTATCTTGGTTCATTGGGTTTCAGTTCTAGATCTTTGGGTGTAGAACTTTGTTTTTCAACTGAACTTGTGAGAAGAGCTGAGACTTGGCGACTTGAAACTTGAGTGAGAGAGAGTTAATTTGTTCTTGGCTTGTGTTTTCTCTAACTATGTCAGGAACCAGGGGTGATGAACAACGAGATGGGAAGCAGCCAGAAGGATCAGGAGAGATGGCTGTTCAACAAATCAACCTTAACAAACTTCAGTTTGAGGCGATGATGACTGAGATAACTAGAAGGATGCAAGCTAGTTACAACCGTGCTCAACAAACTAATGATGATTTACCTGTTGATATTGGAGGACAAGAAAGAGGAGCTAATGAACTTGCAGGGCAGGAGAGAGCCGCGGCCTTGGCTGGGGCTAGGAGAGCACGCATGGGACCAATAAGAGCTCCATGGTTTGAAGTTGGTGGTCATAGAGTCTATGGTGAGCAAATGCAAGAGCATGAGACAGATGAAAGTGATGCTGAATCTCAAGCTAGCCAACAACACAGGCGCCATAACCGTAGACAACCAGCAGGAGAACACTTAGGAAGTCTCAAACTGAGAATTCCTCCATTCCATGGCAAGAATGATCCTGATGCCTACTTGGAGTGGGAGAAGAAGNCACTTAGGAAGTCTCAAACTGAGAATTCCTCCATTCCATGGCAAGAATGATCCTGATGCCTACTTGGAGTGGGAGAAGAAGATTGAGTTGGTTTTCAATTGCCAGCAGCTTACTGAGGAGAGAAAGGTCAGGCTAGCAGCTACTGAATTTAGTGGCTATGCCATAAGCTGGTGGGATCAGATTGCTACTACCAGAAGGCACAATGGAGAACCTCAGATAGCTTCCTGGTTTGAGATGAAAACTGTGATGAAGAAAAGATTTGTTCCTAATCACTATGGAAGAGATCTCCACCAGAAACTAAGAAGGCTTTCTCAAGGTTCTAAGAGTGTTGAGGATTATCACTAGGAGATGGAAACACTCATGCTGAAAGCTGACTTAGAGGAAGGTGTAGAAGCTACTATGGCTAGGTTTCAAGGAGGTCTTAACCGAGATATACAAGACAGGTTGGAGCTACAAGAGTATGAGGACATGGATGAACTGTTACATAAGGCCATTTTGATTGAGCAACAGAACAAGAGGAAGAGCTCCACCCGGTATTCCTACACGCCTGCCTCAAAACCAGCCTATTCAAAAGATGATAAGCCAGGGGATAAGTCTAAAGAAGGTACTACTTCAGTGGAGACCAAGAGAGACAACAAGGGTAAAGCAATAGCCACACCTACTAGGACCAGGAACATTAAGTGTTTCAATTGTCATGGCTTTGGACATTATGCCAATGAGTGTATCAACAAGAAGGTTATGACTATCTTAGCCAATGGAGAAGTAATATCTGATGAGGAAGATGCCGGCCAAGAATCTGATGAAGGAGGCGTGGAGTACCCTTTCCGTGGAGAGTTGTTAGTCACTAGGAGGCTTCTCAATGTTCAACCTAAGGCCCAAGAAGATGAGCAAAGGGAAAACTTGTTTCACACCAGATGTTTGGTTCAAGACAAGGTTTGTAGCTTGATCATTGATGGAGGAAGTTGTACTAATGTGGCAAGTGATGAGTTGGTGGAGAAATTAGGTCTTCAAGTGATCAAGCACCCTAAGCCATATCTCCTGCAATGGATCAATGATGAGAGAGGATTAAAGATCACCAAGCAGGTGAAGGTTTTGCTATCAGTGGGAAGGTACCAGGATGAGATCACATGTGATGTAGCACCCCTTGAAGCTAGTCACATACTCCTTGGACGCCCATGGCAGTATGATAAGAGATCAGTACATGATGGCTTTACCAACAGATACACCTTTGTCCATAAAGATAAACAAGTTACCCTGGCGCCAATGACCCCTCAGGAGGTACACCAGGATCAGATGCATCTCAAAATGAGGAGAGGAGAGTCCAAGGGCGCCACCAAATCCTTGCTTCTAGAGGAGACCAGCCAGGTAAGTAAACTCAACCTATTTGCTACTGCTAAAGATATCAAAACTGCTGTGATTGAACAATCAAATATGATATTAGTAGTTTACAAAGAATTGTTGAGCTCTACTACTAACCTTACTCCTGAGATTCCAAAGGAGATTGAGTGTCTTTTGCAGGAGTATCAAGATGTTTTTCCAGATGACAATCCTGTTGGCTTGCCGCCTGTTAGAGGGATAGAACATCATATTGACTTTGTACCAGGAGCAACCTTACCAAACCGACCAGCATACAGGACCAATCCTGTGGAGACCAAGGAGCTTCAGAAACAAGTCAATGACCTGCTGGAAAAGGGCCATATCAGGGAGAGTATGAGTCCTTGTGCTGTACCAGTTCTGCTGGTACCTAAGAAAGATGGAAGCTGGAGGATGTGTGTGGACTGCAGAGNTACCAAACCGACCAGCATACAGGACCAATCCTGTGGAGACCAAGGAGCTTCAGAAACAAGTCAATGACCTGCTGGAAAAGGGCCATATCAGGGAGAGTATGAGTCCTTGTGCTGTACCAGTTCTGCTGGTACCTAAGAAAGATGGAAGCTGGAGGATGTGTGTGGACTGCAGAGCCATCAACAACATAACAGTTAAGTAGAAACATCCAATTCCTCGCTTAGATGATATGCTAGATGTGCTACATGGTTCATGTGTCTTTTCTAAAATTGATATAAAGAGTGGTTACCACCAGATTAGAATGAAAGAGGGAGATGAGTGGAAAACTGCCTTTAAAACTAAGCTAGGATGGTATGAATGGCTTGTGATGCCTTTTGGGTTAACTAATGCACCTAGTACTTTCATGAGGTTAATGAATCATGTCTTGAGAGCTTTGATAGGGCGATTTGTAGTTATGTATTTTGATGATATCCTGATATACAGCAAGACTATGAAAGAACATGTTAACCACCTGAAACAAGTTCTAGATGTGCTTAGAAAAGAAAATCAGTATGCTAACTACAAGAAGTGTTCTTTTGGCACAGATAACCTTGTCTTTTTAGGTTTTTTTGTGACCTCACAGGGTATACAGGTTGATGAGGAGAAGGTGAAGGCTATCAAGGAGTGGCCGATCCCTAAAACCATTGGAGAGGTTAGGAGCTTTCATGGGCTTGCTGGCTTCTACAGGCGGTTTGTAAGGGATTTCAGTACCATTGCAGCACCACTGACTAAAGTAATCAAAAAGAGTGTGGGTTTCACTTGGGGTCCAGCACAAGAAGAGGCATTTCAAATGCTAAAGGATAAGTTAACAAGTGCACCTTTACTTGCACTGCCTGACTTTTGTAAAACTTTTGAAATTGAATGTGATGCTTCTGGTATTGGAACTGGAGCTGTGTTGATGCAGGAAAAGAAACCCATAGCTTATTTCAGTGAAAAACTAGGAGGTGCTACACTGAACTACCCTACTTATGATAAGGAGCTGTATGCCTTGGTGAGAGCCTTACAAGTGTGGCAACATTACTTGTGGCCTAAAGAGTTTGTGATCCAAACAGATCATGAATCACTTAAGCACCTCAAGGGGCAACAAAAGCTGAACAAGAGACACGCCAGGTGGGTGGAGTTCATTGAGACCTTCCCTTATGTCATCCACTACAAGAAAGGTAAGGAAAATGTAGTGGCTGATGCACTCTCCAGGAGGTATACTCTTTTATCTTCCATGGAAACTAAACTCTTAGGTTTTGAACATATCAAATCTTGCTATGCTGATGACCCTGAGTTTAAGGATGAGTTTAAGGAATCTGAGAAACATGCTAGTGGTAAATTCTTTCAAGTGAAAGGATTCTTATTCTATGATAACCGCCTGTGTGTTCCTGGTGGTTCTTTGAGAGAATTGTATGTTAGGGAAGCTCATGCAGGAGGGTTGATGGGTCACTTTGGAGTTGCCAAGACACTCTCCACACTGCAGGAGCACTTCTACTGGCCGAGCATGAAGAAAGAAGTGGAGCGTGTGTTTTCAAGGTGTGTTGTGTGCAAGCAAGCCAAATCTAAGGTCCAACCAACAGGTTTGTACACACCTCTCCCTATTCCTGTTGCACCATGGGTTGATATCTCTACGGACTTTGTCTTAGGACTGCCTAGAACTAGGAAAGGAAGAGATAGTATCTTTGTGGTTGTTGATAGGTTTTCTAAGATGGCTCACTTCATACCTTGTCATAAAACTGATGATGCATCTTTAGTAGCTGATTTATTCTTTAGAGAAGTTGTTAGAATGCATGGAATGCCTAGGACTATAGTTTCTGATAGAGACTCTAAGTTCCTTAGCTACTTCTGGAAAACTCTGTGGGGAAAGTTGGGAACTAAGCTATTGATTTCAACTACTTGTCATCCTCAAACTGATGGTCAGACTGAATCAGTCAAAAGGACCTTGTCTACTCTTTTGCGTGCCATCATTAAGGGTAATATTAGGACATGGGAGGATTTTTTACCACATGTAGAGTTTGCATAAAACAGACCAGTGCATTCAGCTACCAAACTCTCACCTTTTCAAGTTGTTTATGGTTTCAACCCATTGTCTCCTCTTGATTTGTTTGCTTTACCTTTAAAGGAACAAAACAACCTTGATGGCAAGCACAAGGCCGAGTTTGTTTTGTCTTTGCATGAACAGGTCAGGAAGAATATTGACGAGAGAACTAAGATGTATGAGAGGCAAAAGAACAAGGGGCGCAAGGAACTAGTACTTGAGCCGGGTGATCTTGTGTGGATTCACATGAGAAAGGAGAGGTTTCCTGTTGAAAGGAAATCAAAATTGCTGCCAAGGAAAGATGGACCTTTCAAAGTGCTGAAAAGAATCAACAACAATGCCTACCAGATTGATCTTGAAGGGAAGTACACAATCAGTTCTACTTTCAATGTTTCTGACTTGGATCCTTTTATTGCAGATGGTTCGGATTTGAGGTCAAATCCTTTTAAAGGAGGAGGGAATGGTGTAGCCATGACCAGAGACACCAAAGACATGGAAGAGGAGCTGAGTGAGACTGATGAGGAGGCGCCAAGTGAGGAGATTGCCTTAGAAGAGAGGTGTGAAGCTGAGGGTAATGGAGAGAACCAGAGTGAGACGCCAAGTGAGCTAACCAGTGTGTGGAGTGGACCAGTCACTAGATAACGGTTGAGATCACAAGAGAGGCAACTCCAAGAGTTAACCAAGCTCGTGGGAGTTGGACTGAAGAAGGAAGCTCAAGATAAACCAGCTTGTTGGTTCAACTTAATTGCTATGTAATTAGTTTGGTTATTGGGTTTTATTTAAAAACTAGATACAATTAGGATTAGTAAACCAAGTTTGGGTAGGATTAGGATTTCATATTAAACCAATCACGAATTGGATTAGATTAGGAAAAGGATTAAACCATCTCGGTTTATTCCTAGGGTAGTTAGTCGTTTTCTATTTATTCTTGCAAGCAGCTGAGAGCAACTTTAACTTTGAATCTAATAAATTTCTCAGCAACTTGTTGCCTCTGTCTCACGCTTTCTCAGTTCAGCACAAAGAACTTTGATCTCACTTAAAGGAAGGAATTCCTTGTGAACCCATCCTACACAATACAAGGTGATCTTGTGTCTTGGAGTAGCAAACCATCCTTGGCGCCACAATCACAGGCTCAGGGAGACGTCCACAGTTCAAAGGAAGGCTATCAGCATCCTAGAACACCCTTCTAACCATCCACCTTCAAGTGATCCAGAGTTTAAGCCATACCCGGGCTGCACCAAAATCTCTAGTCTTGGTTACTATAATCTCTTAGTCTCTTGTTACACAAATCTCTGGTTCTTATTCTCTTGTTACAAAGTCTCTCTTAATCTCCTTTAGTCTCTCACGTAAACACTTCCATCAGTCTCTCTTACCATCTCATTTTATTCTAAGTCTCATTCATCTTCATCTTTGTGTTCATCACTCAAGCATATACCTTGAGCTCTGATAACCTTTTATGGTATCCGAGCCAGGTTGCTCAGTTCCTGGTCAAGCTTCCCAAGCTCACTCACTTCAGATCCAGACCTTTCATTCATAAAGCTTCCACCTTTGAAGACCAAGAAGACAGTTTTGTTCATCCGGATTCAACATGGAGTCCAAACGAACCATTGTCATTCCAGTCACTCTTCAAGGTCCTAACTACCTCCTCTGGTCTCGCCTGGTCAAGACAGCTCTAGGAGGAAAAGGGTTATGGAACCATTGCATCTCTGATGGTCCAAACTCGTCCAAAGCTGTTGCTACCCAACAGAGTTCATCTAGTGATGAAACCGGTTCCAAATCTCCTTAGAAGAGAAGTGGCAACAAGATAACCTCTTGGTCTTGTCCATACTCCAAAGCTCCGTGGAAAAATCCATCCTTGAAGCCTATTCCTATTGTGAAAGTGCAAAAGAACTTTGGAGTATTCTCAACAAGGTTTATGGAAACCTCTCCAACCTGAGCCGGGTCTTTGAGATCAAGAGGTCCATCACCAATCTAGCTCAAGAAGAAGCTGAGTCCACAGCACATCTAGGCAAGTTCAGAGCCCTTTGGTCAGAGCTAGAGATGCTCAGACCTCAGTCCCTTGACCCGGATGTGCTACATGAAAGGAGAGAGAAAGAAAATGTGTTTGGTCTGCTCTTAACCCTCAGTCCGAACTTCAATGACCTCATCAAGCATATCTTGAGGTCTGAGAAGCTTCCCACTCTTGAAGAGGTGTGTTCCCAAGTCCAAAAGGAGGAAGGATCACACGGATTGTTTGAGGCAAAGGAGACTCTGCTCCTTGCTTCTCAAGCTGAAGCTAAGCAACATGCCAAGAAGGCGGTTTACAAGAAGGAAGATAGGAGGGATCTCAAGTGTGAGCATTGCAAAAGGGATGGTCACACCAAGGAGAGATGTTGGGTACTCAACCCAAGTCTCAAACCTTTCAACTTCAAGTGAGCTGTGACCATGGAGGTTCAAGGAATCAGCTCAGATTCCTTGGTTTGTAAGCTAAACCTCCTAACCCTAATAAGAGCTTGTGTGTTTATGTTTATTGCATTGAGTGATGTGTATTTGTGTCCCAGGATCTCCTGGCCGTGTGTTTCACATTGTCTTTGTATTGCCATAGCTTAAAATGATCATGAATCTGTTGTAGGATTAAGCGTTTGGTCTTGGCTACTTGCTTCATGTTTATTAAAAGCTGTTTTGCATTTACTGAGCAGTGTGTTGTGTTGGTTCAATCCATTGTCATTGTGTTCTTATGTTTATGTCATGGTTAATCCATCAAAGATGTCAAGTAGGATTTAGAACTTTGTCTAGGCTACTTGAATCTCTGGTTTTGATTAAACTAGTGTACATGAGCATGTCTTATTGTTGCATTGCATTATATGTGTTTAAACTATCTTTAAAATGATAATATAGCTAGTAGCTTCACTCGGATTGAACCTGTTGCATTCATATAGTTGTTTTAAGATTGTGCATTCATGTATTGATGCATTTTAAAAACCAGCCTAGTATGCATTGCATCTAGAGAATGTTTAAAATACTTGATCTTGTTCTTGTGATTGGCTTGTTTCAAGATTAATGTATTGTTGTTATGCATTGGTGATCAAACCAAATGAGATCTTGGTTTGGTCCCAATGGGAAGATCTAATCTTGCCTTGAGTTTTGATGGTTATAGGTTCACATGATAAAATCAGTGACACACCAGGAGCCAAGGTGAAGATACAAAGGTCTAGGCCATTGTATGAATAACACTATAAGGACATGTCTAGTCCTAAAGACTACAGGAAGTGTAGCATGGGTTATTATACAATGAGAGGTTGTCTTGTGAGCTCTCTATGGTGATTCAAACACCCTTAGTTCCTTGTTAAGGAAGAGAGCAAGATCACAAGACCAAGACCATCACCAAAAGTCTTTTAAGACTGGTGGTCCTATGGACATGGAATACACACGAGNAATGAGAGGTTGTCTTGTGAGCTCTCTATGGTGATTCAAACACCCTTAGTTCCTTGTTAAGGAAGAGAGCAAGATCACAAGACCAAGACCATCACCAAAAGTCTTTTAAGACTGGTGGTCCTATGGACATGGAATACACACGAGTTCTCACAAGCTTAGTGCTTCCTAGGCACAGCTCTAAGCTTGAGGGGGAGACATGAAGTGTAGTTCCATGATCCTGAGTGTTGCCATTGCAAAGACTTCAACAAAAGGAGCATTCAACCGGGTCTTAGGCAGTGGCGTGCCTATGCAAACGGGTTGTTCAGAGCAATTTTGGTATGTGAGAAGAAGACTCATTCCAATTCTGGTGTAGCCGTGGAATGGCTGTCTCTCCCTGGATCTCTTGTAGGTGGGTAAAATCTTTGATAATCCTTGCAAACAGAGAATACAAGACTCAATCTGCTTCAAGGCTTGTGGATTGATGTGGGACACAAGAGGGATGGCTCGACTCCTGATACTCCAAGGCTTCTGGTCTGGATATTACACACCAAATCAGAGAATCCAAGGCTGGATATTACACACCAGCAGAATTGAGAAAACTCAAAACAAAGAGATGAAAAAAATGTCAATTTGTTTCTGCAATGTGTCTGCGTACAAGATAAATAGGAACCACCCAAATCCCCTAATCCTTAACCAAACCGGTTTACTCTAATCCTAATCCTAATCCTAACTGAGTTTGGTTTACCCCCTGGTCTAATACGAAACGAAATTTGCTTTGGTTTACTAGTTCAAATTAAAACAAATTGAAATAACACTAAACCAACAGGCTGGTTTATTTCTCTGCAGATTATCTCTCTCTCCTGCAACATTCACGCCAGCAACAAGTGTAGAAGATGTTGTCCCTGAAGTTTGGCCTTTGATCTTGTGACTGATCCAGTTGAGAAGCTAATGCATCCTCCATTAAGCTAGCATGCCATCTGATTGTTGAAGTTGATCCTACTTGTTTCTCTCCTGATCAGAATGTTCTCCACACCAAGATGAGTCTGCAGATTGATCTCCATGTTCAGAACAGCTTGTATTGTGTCCTGATCCAGCTCATGTTAGTNTCCTACTTGTTTCTCTCCTGATCAGAATGTTCTCCACACCAAGATGAGTCTGCAGATTGATCTCCATGTTCAGAACAGCTTGTATTGTGTCCTGATCCAGCTCATGTTAGTCTCAGCTGATTGTTCAAGTTGTTTCAAAGCTGTACCAAGAGTTCTTCTCTTCTCTCTGTCCAAAGCTTCATAGATCATGCCAATAAGAAGATGAAACTGACCATTAAGCCAAGCTTTGGTCAGTAGCTTAGCTTGTCCATACATTGGATCCCATCTATTAAGTTTGAGCATGCTCAGGATCGCACCATACTCTCTCCCTTCAAAAGGATTTGTCCTCAAATCCAAGTCTTGTAAGATGATAGGACCATGATCATCTCCTGGATCAAATACCCGGCACTGCAATCCTTTTCCATGCTTTAGAAAGCTCTTGAAACCTTGCTTAATCATCTCCAACTTCCTTGCTCTATCAATCACGCCTTGGTTCTTGTATTTGCACACACACACCTCTTCTCCTGGCTTGAAAACAAAGTTTTGCAAGCCTCTCACGTGCCTTAGTATGTTACTGAAAGAATGAGAGAATCTGAGAGACTTAAGTGAGAAACATTGTATGAGAATAAGAGAAATTGAGAGAGAGTTCACGGATGAAAGAGAGAGAATAGGTGTTGAGGAACTCAATTTCCTTGACTGATTTGTTTGTGGGAACAACCCATAAATAGGGAGATACATGTGAAAGCAAACAAGAGTGGAAACAATAAACAAATGTCCAAGAGAGAGAGGGAGCTTGGCTCGTCCAGCCGGGTGATAGTGACATGACCAAACGGTCATGAGCCTTCAAACTCTCTCCCTTCAAAAGGATTTGTCCTCAAATCCAAGTCTTGTAAGATGATAGGACCATGATCATCTCCTGGATCAAATACCCAGCACTGCAATCCTTTTCCATGCTTTAGAAAGCTCTTGAAACCTTGCTTAATCATCTCCAACTTCCTTGCTCTATCAATCACGCCTTGGTTCTTGTATTTGCACACACACACCTCTTCTCTTGGCTTGAAAACAAAGTTTTGCAAGCCTCTCACGTGCCTTAGTATGTTACTGAAAGAATGAGAGAATCTGAGAGACTTAAGTGAGAAACATTGTATGAGAATAGGAGAAATTGAGAGAGAGTTCACGGATGAAAGAGAGAGAATAGGTGTTGAGGAACTCAATTTCCTTTACTGATTTGTTTGTGGGAACAACCCATAAATAGGGAGATACATGTGAAAGCAAACAAGAGTGGAAACAATAAACAAATGTCCAAGAGAGAGAGGGAGCTTGGCTCGTCCAGCCGGGTGATAGTGACATGACCAAACGGTCATGAGCCTTCAAACTCTTAACTCCACCCGTGACTCCTTCCTCTCCTTTGACTCTCAACGGTCATAAACTTTAGGCAAACACCTTCAGGATAGTTTAGTGTCACACGGAATTTATTACACCCATTTCCTTGTCTTGCAAGCCAGGTAGGTTATGACTTGTACGGACACACTTGTTTCCCACGCTTCTTCTTCTACATGTATATCTTATTGTCTTCATGTCAACAGTTACTGCAAACAGAACTTAGAGCAAGCAATCTTTTCTTTCCATTTAATTCATAACCAGCTGCTCCTGCAGAAGCTTCTCCCCATTTAATCCATAAGCACAACTCAACCCTGGCTGTTTCAGCATGTGTTCGATGCTTTTCTTGATAAGGTAAAAGGTTTAGAGCTCCAAAATCAAGCATGAACCTTGCTGATCGATCTGGTGGCCAAACTAGCCCATTGTGGCTGCTTAGGAGAATACCTCTGATGTCTCTCATTAGAACTTGACCAGTGCTCATTATAACTTGATTCTCATGCTGCATAGGGTCTGGTGGTTGTGTGTAATGATCCCCATATTCCATCTCGAACTTTGGTATATCTTTAGCCACAACAAGTTTCTGTTTTGTGGATCTCAGCTTGTTCTAATCAGTTAGGGATCTGATCAAGAACGTGTTACCTTCTGACTCTCTTCCCTTTTCATAGCAGCTACTCAGGATCACACCATCCTCTCTCCCTTCAAAAATATTTGACCTCAAATCTTGTTTTTCAGGATTGAAGAAACCTTGCAGATCAAGCTTGTATGAAATTGTTTTCTGAGCCAGCTTGTTTTTGCTTCTTCTACTAGCACTCAAGCTTCCTCCTGGTTAAAAAACAACTTTCTGCAAGCCTTTTACAGCTCTCAGATGCTCCATCACACTGAACTGAACGCCTACCATATTCCTGATCAGTAAATCACAAGTTATTGTCTTAAAGTTATCACCTTGATCAACCAAGAAAAGAACTGTTTCAGAAGCTGTAAATGACTCTCCAAGCACTCTCTCTTCTTTCTTTGTTTGATCTGGCATATATAAACACAGCTCTTGTGTATCTCCTTCATGTTCAACTGCCATCTTGGAAACTGAATCCTCTGGTAGTGAATCTGGTTGTTCAACCTCTTCCAAGAAAAAATCGAAATCAGATTCTTTCTCCTCCCATTGGAAACCAGGCATATACTTAAAACTCATGATTATTTTAAGCTCACTCCAAGTGTAGATTGGTTCCTCATCAGACATACGAGCTTCTTTCTCTACCCTCCACCATGCTTTAGCCTCACCTCCCAGCAAACTAACAGCAAGGGATAGGCTTTCCCATGAGGATACTTGATTCTGCATAATGAAACTCTCTAGGCTGCTAGCCCACGCCATGAAATCTTCTGGTCCATATCCAGGACCACATCCTCCAGCAAAAACATCAGGATACATCATAAAACAAGTTCACAAATATCCTAGTTCCTTACTGGTTGTAGCTTCACTTCTCTGCCACTCTTCTGCTCTTCCAAACGATGTGGTGGTAGATCAGCTACCAAAGAGTACAAAACCGTGTGCAGTTGATGAAACCAGATTAAAACTGCTAACCCTAACCTTCAAGAGGCTCTGATACCACTTGGTGTAACCGTTGAATGGCTGTCTCTCCCTAGATCTCTTGTAGGTGGGTAAAAACTTTGATAATCCTTGCAAACAGAGAATCAAAGACTCAATCTGCTTCAAGGCTTGTGGATTGATGTGGGACACAAGAGGGATGGCTCGACTCCTGATACTCCAAGGCTTCTGGTCTGGATATTACACACCAAATCAGAGAACCCAAGGCTGGATATTACACACCAGCAGAAGTGAGAAAACTCAAAACAAAGAGATGAAAAAAATGTTGATTCCTTTCTGCAATGTGTCTGCGTACAAGATAAATAGGAAACACCCAAATCCCCTAATCCTAAACCAAACCGGTTTACTCTAATCCTAATCCTAATCCTAATTGAGTTTGGTTTACCCCCTGGTCTAATACAAAACGAAATTGGCTTTGGTTTACTGTTTCAAATTATAACAAATTGAAATAACACTAAATCAACAGGCTGGTTTATTTCTCTGCAGATTATCTCTCTCTCCTGCAACATTCACGCCAGCAACAAGTGTAGAAGATGTTGTCCCTGAAGTTTGGCCTTTGATCTTGTGACTGATCCAGTTGAGAAGCTAATGCATCCTCCATTAAGCTAGCATGCCATCTGATTGTTGAAGTTGATCCTACTTGTTTCTCTTCTGATCAGAATGTTCTCCACACCAAGATGAGTCTGCATATTGATTTCCATGTTCAGAACAGCTTGTATTGTGTCCTGATCCAGCTCATGTTAGTCTCAGCTGATTGTTCAAGTTGTTTCTATTAGAGTAGAGAATAATTAAACCGGTTTCCTTTCTCTGGTTTACATTATTTGATTAAGTCTTGGTTTAGTTTGGTTTAGTTCATACTTGTATATAAGTAGTTGTAAAGCTAACCGTTGTGAATTAATGGAAAATATTCTCATAACAAACTTTGTCGTTTTCCTCCTCTCAAATTCTCTCAATCGTAATATGGTATCAGAGCCATCAAGCTCTTCTTCCGTTTGATTCTTCACCGGTTTCATCGTCTCCGATCATCTTATCTGTTGATCTCTATCACCGATGGTTTCCATTAAGAACGTCACTCGAAAATCCACTCGAGCGAGATCTTTTTCAAGCTCAGCTCGTCGAACAACTCGGATCTCCTCTCCTGCTGGTACACCCGATGATTCTCACCCTCCGACTCCTCCGATCACTGTTTCTCAACAGACCGGAGCTCCTCTGTCATTCTCTGTACCTGAATCGACCGATCCGAATCAATCACCTATGTTTATGCATAACGCTGATCATCCTGGTTTGCAACTCATCTCTCTACGTCTCCATGAATCTAACTATGATGATTGGAATGCTGCTATGCGTATTGCTCTAGATGCGAAAAATAAGATCGGATTCATTGATGGATCCCTAATTCGTCCAGATGTTTCAGATCCCACTTTTCGCTTGTGGTCACGATGCAATAGTATGGTTAAATCTTGGTTGTTGAACTCAGTTTCTCCACAGATCTATCGTAGTATTCTACGTTTGAATGATGCTGCAGATATTTGGAGAGATCTATATGGTCGCTTCCATATGTCTAATCTCCCAAGGACTTTCAACTTGACTCAAGAGATTTAGGAGCTTCGTCAAGGAGCAATATCCTTATCTGAATACTACACCAATCTCAAGATTCTTTGGGATACTCTGGAGAATGCTGATGAACCTAATCAACCTTGTGTATGTGGAAGAAACATGGTTTTCCACCCGGTTTTGTTTCCGAATACAAGCAACAGGAGAAAGCTTCACCTTCCACTAAGGTCGTTGGTCAAGTTTCTAGCTCAGACTCTTCTCAGGTCAATGCTCAACCTCAGGCAGTTGAGAATATGATTGGCAATCTCACTAAGGACCAGATTCAGCAGTTCATTGCACTGTTTAGCTCTCAGTTGCAGGCTCCTTCCAACTCTACTCCCCATGATGCTGTTGCATCTATGTCTGGTATCTCCTTCTCCACTACCACATATAATTTTGTTGGTATTCTTATGGTCTCTCAGAATCGTCTCTCAACTCAAACATGGGTTATCAATTCTGGAGCAACTCATCATGTTGCTCATGATCAGACTCAGTTTATTTCTATGGACAACTCTGTCACAAGTTCTGTTAATCTACCTACTGGTTCTACAATTAAAGTCAGTGGTGTAGGCACCATCAGATTAAACAAACACATTCTTCTCCGCAATGTGTTGGTTATTCCTGAATTTAGACTGAACCTTCTGAGTATAAGTTCATTGACTGATGATATTGGTTCTTCTGTGACTTTTGATCTTTCTTCTTGCACGATTCAGGATCCTACCAAGGTGTTGACGATTGGTCAGGGTAAGCGTTTGGGGAACCTCTATGTCCTGGATACATCTATCTCCGTTCACGCAGTGGTTGATGTTGGAACTTGGCATCAGAGGCTTGGTCACCTGTCTTACAAGAAATTAGATACTATCTCTGGATCTCTAGGAACAACAAGAATGAAGAATAAAGGCAACTCTTATTGTCACACATGTCATCTTGCTAAACAAAAGAAGTTGTCTTATACTTCCCACAATACTGTTTGTAAAGACAATTTTGAGCTATTACATATAGACATTTGGGGACCATTTTCAGTTGAGACTATTGATGGTTTTCGGTATTTCCTTACCATTGTGGATGATCACTCCAGAGCAACTTGGGGTTTACCTTCTTCGAACTAAAGACGAAGTGATCAATATCTTTCCTACTTTTATCAAGCATGTCGAGACTAAGTATGGTGCTACAGTTAAGTCAGTGAGATCAGACAATGCTCCAGAATTGAAGTTTCACCAGTTTTATCAAGAAAAGGGTATCACTGCTTATCATTCCTGTCCAGAAACTCCAGAACAGAACTCAGTGGTGGAAAGGAAACATCAACACATTCTCAATGTGGCTCGTGCTCTGATGTTTCAATCTCATGTACCACTTTCGTTTTGGGGGGATTGTGTTCTTAATGTGGTTTTCTTGATTAACAGAACACCTTCTAAGCTTCTACAGAACAAGACTCCTCATGAGGTACTCACAGGAACTCCTCCTGATTATACTCTTCTCAAAACGTTTGGTTGTCTCTGTTATAGGTCTACATCACCAAATCAGAGACACAAATTTCTTCCTCGTTCAAAGGCTTGTGAGTTTATTGGTTATCCTTCTGGTTACAAGGGATACAAGCTCATGGGTTTGGAGAGTAACAAGATCTCTATCTCTCGGAATGTTATCTTTCATGAAGACTTATTTCCTCTGAAGACATCTTCTCCTCTGCAAGTTCCCGAATGGTACACACCTACGCTTTCTGAGCCCTCAGTTACTATTACTCCATCTTCACAAATATCACCACCTCATTCCATTCCTCTCTCTCCATCAGAAATTTCTAAAAACAGAGTCAAGAAAGTTCCTTCTCATTTACAGGACTATCATTGTTATGCTCTTCCTACTGATATAACTCACCCCATATCCTCTTTTCTTTCATACTCTAAACTTTCTCCATCTCACAATATCTATATAAATTCCATCACTAAAATACCTATTCCATCATCTTCTGCTGAGGCTCAGAAAGACAAAGACTGGGGTATTGCAGAGGATAAGGAGTTTGAAGCTATGGAATCAACAAAGACTTGGGATGTTACTAGTTTACCGAAAGGGAAGAAAGCAGTGGGTTGTAGAGTACTCTATTCATTGAAGTTCAATGCCGATGGTACACTTGAAAGAAGGAAAGTTAGAATCGTTGCTAAAGGTTATACGCAGAAAGAAGGGTTGGATTTCAGTGAGACGTTTTCCCCTGTTGCAAAGATGGCTACCATCAAGTTGCTGTTAAAATTGTCAGCTTCAAAACGATGGATTTTACAGCAGCTTGATATCTCAAATGCATTTTTGAATGGGGAATTTGAAGAAGAAATATACATGAAGTTTCCCGATGGCTATGCAGAGAGATTAACACGACAGGGGGACTCTATTCCTCCCAATGCTGCTTTGAAGCTTAACAAATCCATCTATGGGTTAAAGCAAGCTTCGAGACAATGGTTTCGTAAGTTTTCTAAATCACTACAATTGATGGGTTTTCTAAAGAGTCATGGAGATCACACTTTGTTTGTCAAAAGTTTGAAAAATGAGTTTGTGGTGGTCCTAGTGTACGTTGATGACATTATCATTGCTAGTACAAGTGTTGATGAAGCAATGAAGTTAACGAATGATCTGAAGAAGTATTTCAAATTGAGAGACCTTGGTGCACTGAAATATTTTTTGGGCTTGGAGATCGCTAGAAGTGCAGATGGTATTTCTTTATTTCAAAGGAAATATGCTCTGGAGCTGTTAACATCTGCTGGAATGCTAGCTTGTCGTCCTTCTTCGGTACCTATGGTCCCTAATTTGAAACTCTCAAACACAAAAGGTACTCTTCTTGACACTCCAGAGAGATATCGTCGCTTGGTTGGTCGTCTGATGTACCTCACCATCACACGACCTGATATCACATTTGCCGTCAACAAGCTCTGTCAGTATTCCTGTGCTCCACGTTCTCCTCATCTCTATGCTGTTTATAAAGTTCTTGAATACATAAAAGGCACAGTGGGTCAAGGGTTTTTTTACTCTGCCACCACTGATCTTACTCTCAAAGGGTTTGCAGACGCTGATTGGGCTTCGTGTCAAGACAGTAGACGCTCTACTACTGGGTTTTCCATGTTCATTGGATCTTCTTTGATATCATGGAGGTCTAAGAAGCAGCCTACTGTTTCACGGTCATCAACAGAAGCTGAGTACAGGGCATTGGCATTAGCTACATGTGAGATGATGTAGTTAAGTCAGTTGTTACGGGATTTGCGCATCTTCAACCTTCCTGTTCCAGTTCTCTTTTCTGATAGCACTGCTGCTATCTATATTGCCACGAATCCGGTCTTCCACGAACGAACAAAACATATAGAGCTTGATTGTCAAACTGTTCGTGAGAAGCTGGAGAAAGGTCTTCTTCGTACTCTCCATGTTCGTACAGAGTATCATGTTGCTGATATACTAACTAAAGCTCTCTTCCCTCATCAGTTTCAACATCTTATGACCAAGATGAGCTTGATTAACATACACAGCTCATCTTGAGGGGGACTATTAGAGTAAAGAATAATTAAACCGGTTTCCTTTCGCTGGTTTACTTTATTTGATTTAGTCTTGGTTTAGTTCGGTTTAGTTCATACTTGTATATAAGTAGTTGTAAAGCTAACCGTTGTGAATTAATGGAAAATATTCTCATAACAAACTTTGTCGTTTTCCTCCTCTCAAATTCTCTCAATCGTAATAGTTTCAAAGCTGTACCAAGAGTTCTTCTCTTCTCTCTGTCCAAAGCTTCATAGATCATGCAATTAAGATGATGAAACTGACCATTAAGCCAAGATTTGGTCAGTAGCTTAGCTTGTCCATACATTGGATCCCATCTATTAAGTTTGAGCATGCTCAGGATCGCACCATACTCTCTCCCTTCAAAAGGATTTGTCCTTAAATCCAAGTCTTGTAAGATGATAGGACCATGATCATCTCCTGGATCAAATACCCAGCACTGCAATCCTTTTCCATGCTTCAGAAAGCTCTTGAAACCATGTTTAATCATCTCCAACTTCCTTGCTCTATCAATCACGCCTTGGTTCTTGTATTTGCACACACACACCTCTTCTCCTGGCTTGAAAACAAATTTTTGCAAGCCTCTCACGTGCCTTAGTATGTTACTGCAAACAGAACTTAGAGCAAGTAATCTTTTCTTTCCATTTAATTCATAACCAGCTGCTCCTGCAGAAGCTTCTCCCCATTTACTCCATAAGCACGACTCAACCCTGGCTGTTTCAGCATGTGTTCTATGCTTTCCTTGATAAGGTAAAAGGTTTAGAGCTCCAAAATCAAGCATGAACCTTGCTGATCGATCTGGTGGCCAAACTAGCCCATTGTGGCTGCTTAGGAGAATACCTCTGATGTCTCTCATTACATCTTCACCAGTGCTCATTATAACTTGATTCTCATGCTGCACAGGGTCTGGTGGTCGTGTGTAATTATCCCCATATTCCTTCTCAAACTTTGGTATCTCTTTAGCCACAACAAGTTTCTGTTTTGTGGATCTCAGCTTGTTCTGATCAGTTAGGGATCTGATCAAGAACGTGTTTCAAAGCTGTACCAAGAGTTCTTCTCTTCTCTCTGTCCAAAGCTTCATAGATCATGCTAATAAGATGATGAAACTGACCATTAAGCCAAGCTTTGATCAGTAGCTTAGCTTGTCCATACATTGGATCCCATCTATTAAGTTTGAGCATGCTCAGGATCGCACCAAATTTGGCCGGTTGAGAATGAGAATGAAGGATCCACACAACCTCCCATCTAAGTTGGTGTTTCCATGAAGAGGTTGCAAATGGACAAGTGAGGGATTCAAGTGGCCTTCCAATCCAGCCACTCCTCATCAAAGGAAAAGGGAAGTTCCCATTTAAGCTCAATTCAGTTTATTGCTTTCATCATTTCCATTTAAGTCTTGAAATGATATCTAAAATGCTTGAATGAATTGAGAGATGCTACTAAGATCAATCTGAATACTATCTAATGCTATTAGTTTTAAATCAATCATTGATTGTCTTGCATCATTTAGAAGTTGTCTAAGTTGCTTGAAACAATGGTTTTGATTTAACTATGGTGCATTGTTTTAAAACTTAAAATTCAGATTGATACATTGCTTGATAAGTACTGATGCATTTATGGAATGATGTATCAGGTACCATGGTGACATTGCTTGTGCCTCAAGGATGATGATGATGAGCTGGTCGTGTCCTAGCCTTTCTAAGATGGTGTCAAAGCCAGTTGAGAGGGGGAGACCCAAATCAGCTCTACGGATTGAAGAAGAGGCAAAGCAAGTTCCAAAGTACAAGAAGCATTGCTGGTGGTTCAAGAGAAGAAGTCTGGTCGTTTCCTTGCCTTCCTAAGATGGCCTTGAAGTCAGTTGAGAGGGGGAGACCCAAACCAGTCCCAAAGAAGTCCAGCTTTGTCCCTTGTGCTCAAGGATAGCAAATTATGGTGATTCATACTTGCTAGACCTTATTAGGCCTTGATCCTGAGTTGCTTGTGTCCAACCACACTGGTTTTAGACACAAGAACTCAATGGCCAATCCCTAGACCGTGAATACTCTACTCTTTTCCTTGCATGGTTTTATCCCTAAGGAGGGTTTTCTGTGTAAGGTTTTTAATGAGGGAGTTCCTTCACGGTTCCAAGCTTGACTTGGGATCTATAGAGTCAAGCTTGAGGGGGAGTGTTAAACCTAAGTGAGAAAAGAGATCACTTATGGTTATGAGAAAATATACGGTGAAACTCCTTAAGAAGTCTTAACAAGACCAAGGAGTGTTCAGAAGCTATTATAGAGCTAAATAAAGATACAAGAGCTATGCACATTGAAGATATAAGCTGTGGGAAGTGTTTAGGAGGTTTAGGGAGTGTGTGCAATGTTAGGGTGAAGCATGTACGGACAGCCGTACGGATGGTATGGACTGTACGGACATGGCTTGTCCAAAACTTCACCAATTGCCCTTAAACCTCATTTGAAGACTTGTGCAAAAATAGGGTCTGAAGTGTACACTTTCAGCTTCATTTTGCACCTCAGACTCCCCCTGATGTTGGTTCTCATCCTGATCATGAACCTCTTGTTCTTGACCAGCCTGTGGATCCTCTTGATTCGTGTGTGGTTCCTCTTGACCTGTGGGCACATCCTCTTGATTCCCCCCTTGATGATTAGGATGAGAAGCTTCAGCCTCCACATCCACCTTGTCTCCTTTTTCCGAGCCATGTTCTTGACCAGTACCACTCATGTCAATCCCAAGACTCTCCATGATCATCCTTAGGTTGTTTGCCCTATCTGAAGCTCCCTGAGATAGGTCCTTGAGATTGTCCCAACACTTCTCCTCAAAGTAGCCTCTAGATTCCACAAACTTGACCTCTCTTGATACTAAGACTCTTCTTGTCTCTGGAGAGTAACACTTGTATCCTTTTTGAGTTGTAGAATACCCAATGAACACCGCCTTAGTGCTCCTTGCCTCAAGTTTATTCCTATGATCACCTGTGTGCAATACATAACACAAACACCCAAAGACACGTAAGTGATCAATAGATGGTTTTCTTTTGTTCAATACCTCATATGGTGTGAGATCATCAAGGACTCTTGTTGGAGTTCTGTTGATTAAGTAACATGCAGTTGTGACCGCATCACTCCAAAATCTCTTAGGCATGTTTGTGTAGAACATCATGGACCTTGCAACCTCCATTAGATGTCTATTCTTCCTCTCAGCCACACCATTTTGTTGTGGATTATATGGGCAGCTAGTTTGATGAATGATTCCACTCTTGGCTAGGTGGTTTTTGAAAGCTATGCTTGTATATTCCCCCCCCCCCCCATTATCTGACCTGAATACTTTGATCTTAACATTAAACTGATTAGTTATGTATCTTTGAAAGTTTATAAACGCATCTAGCACTCTATCTTTAGTTGGAATCATAGTTAGCCATGTATATTTAGATTTTTGATCAATAAATGTAACAAAGTATCTATGATTCTCCCTAGAAATGCATGGTGCAGTCCAAACATCAGAATGTATAAGATCAAAGTAGTTTTCATAGATAGTAGATGACTTAGGAAACACAGTCTTGCAATGTTTGCCAAGAATACATACTTCACAGCCATCATTTTTAAAACAAACATTAGGCAGTAGTAGGTTCAGTGCACGAGAATGGGGATGGCCTAGGCTAGCATGCCACAATACATCATTGTCTAAAGTAGGAATTGAACTAAAAGCATAAGGTAAACATGATCTAGTCTTGGTGTCTTCAAGCAGGTACAAGTCCCCTCTAGTAACACCCTTTCCGATCAACTTAAGTGACTCAATATCCTGAAACACAACATCATTAGGACTGAAAATAACTTTGCAGTTAAGGTCAGTAGCCACTTTCTTAATGGATAATAAATTTGATGCAAAGGATGGCATGTAAAATGCTTTGGTATCTTTCTCAAATAACCTTAAGTTCCCTATTCCCTTTATTGGTATGTTATCACCATTTGCAATCATTACATTACATAGGGCAGGTTCAACATTACTAATTAATCTAGCATCACTAATCATATGGTGAGAAGCTCCTGAGTCTATGACTAATGGTTTAATACTATCAGTGGCATTCAGAGATGTAACAAGAGCATTATGTGAGTTGTGATAAGCATTTAAAGATAAACCAATTGTTTTACCAGAGTTCTCCTTGAGGGCTTTGATGAGTGCATCACGGTCTGACCTCTTGATTGTCTCATCCTGATTAGTCCTCATGGTAGAACTGCTACTGAATGCTAGGCTTCTTCCTTCTCCAGTAGCACCAGATGGACGTGGGGTAGATGGTTCACTCATTTCACCAGAGAAATGAGCTCTTGCATCCGAGTATGGTGTCCTGAACTTCTGGGGCTTGAGATGGGGATGAAGAATCCAGCACTTGTCTTTACCAAGGCCTTTTTTCTTGCAAAGATCACACACCCACACCTTCTTATCTTCTTGCTTGTAATGGCCCTTGTTAGCCACGCCTTCATGCTTATGCTCGGTTACTTCAGCCTTATTTGCTATGGTGAGTTCTTCTTTGCCACCAAAGAGCCCCACTGAGCCTTGCTCCTTCTGAATTTGTGCGCATAGCTCCTCTAGAGATGGTAGCTTCTCACTCCTCAGGATATGCTTGATTAGATCACTATACCCCGGGTTGAGAGTAAACAACAAAGCAAAGACCTTATCTTGCTCCTTCCTCTCATTTAGCACATCCGGATCAATGCTGGTTGGCCTAAGCATCTCTAGCTCGGCCCACAGTGACCTGAACTTCCCAAATGTTTAGAGAATTCAGTGTCTTCTTGGGTGAGAGTGTTGATAGCCCTCTTGACTTCAAACACACGGCTTATGTTGGATATGTTGCCATAAACCTTCTGAAGAGTGTCCCAAAGCTCCTTGGAAGTTTCACAGTAGGAGTAAGCTTCCAAGATAGAGGCTTCAAGACTGTTTTGAATGATGGAAAGCACCATGGGGTCCTTCTGACCCTTCTTTCCACCTTCCTCACTTGCGGCAACAACTTCAGTACCATCCTATCCTAGGGTGGTCTTCTTGGTGTCTTTGCCGTCAACAACATACTCCCAAAGGCCTCTGCCTCCTAGAGCAGTCTTGACAAGTCTAGACCAGAGTAGGTAATTCGTCCCTTTAAGAATAACAGGGATAGAAAGAGATTTGAACGCATCAGACTCGGATTTTTCCATTTTTGGTAAACTTTTAGGTCTGGAAATGAAGAACTCTCAAGAACAGTATGAACTTTGCCAAAAATAGCAAATAAAAATCAGAGAATTGCGGAATAAGAATGAAAGAACTCGAGAGAATGGAGATCAGGAGCTTAGTAGCTCTGATACCATGTTAGAATGTGAGAAACAAGAGTAATTAGAATGAGAGAATTCAGAGAATTGTTTGTGTAAGAGAGAGAGAGAGACACGAGAAAATGAGGAACTCTTTCCTGCCAAAACAAGTTCTTGGTACAAAGATATTTATGGAGAGACAAATCCCCAATTAAACATTAAACAAAGGTATTGTACTATATATTAAACTAAGCTACTCTTGGACTAGAGTGTCCGCGTGAGTGGGAGCTGAAAGGGACAGGACCAAACGATCAAGCCAACTTGAATCTCTTATCCCATCTCGTGACTTTTGCTTCCAACGGCTCCCTTCTTACTTTAACACTTCTCCCTTAGGCAGATAAGCTATCTTCTCAAGCTAGGGTTAGGTTGTACGGACAGCCTTGTATACCAAGGTAAGATGCTCCTTTGTTTAATCTGATCGTCTCATCTTTGTACTACGAAATTATTGCTTCATGTCAACACTTGCATGATAAGAGATGGGGCTGTGAAGATCAGTGAGTGAGGATACAAGTGGCTGATCAAAGAGTAAACCTGATCTTAACTCTTTTATATATGAATGATAGGTTTATCTCTTGAGAACTGATACACTTGTGGAATGATGTATCAGGTACCTTACTTGGAGGCTCAAGAAGACAAGAAGAAGATGGACGTGTGATCTGACCAGAATGCGAAGGCAAGAAGCCAAGAGTGAAGGGAAGACACAAAGAAGTCCAAAGAAGAGATCCAAGAAGGCGTGAGTGGTGTGTTGGTGATGTGCAGTGAAGCTACTGAATTTCACATCACGGTTTGGCCATGATCCATGGTCTTTGTGTGTCCATCACACTGATGAGAACACAAAGACCCACTGGCCAATCCCTAGGCCTTGAAGGCTCTACTCTTTTCCTTACAAGGCCAAGCTTGTAAAGTTTTTAATGAGGGAGTTCTTCAAGGTTCCAAGCTTGACTTAGGATCTCTAAAGTCAAGCTTGAGGGGGAGTATTAACTTGAAGAAAGAAAAAGAGAAAACAAAGGTGTTGGGTTGAGATTGAGTCTGGTTCAAGATTAAGGTTTGATCTCCGGGAAGCTATGGAAGAGCTTTAGGAGTGTCTAAGAAGGTCAAGGAGTGATCTAAGGCTGGTGCAAGTTTAGGGTCAAGTCAAGGAGTGACTTAGACATCATTTGGGAAGAGATGGAGTTGTGTGCAAACTTAGGGTTAGGGCTTGTACGCATTTGGTACGGACGGATGTACTCGGACCGTACGGATCCGTACAGGACCAATGTTGACCTAAGATGCTAAAACTCCATTCTAGTGTGACCATTTGAGCTTGTGCATAAATAGGGTTTGGTGGTCACTATTGAGATCACTATTGAGAATAGTGATCACTATTGAGAATAGTGATCACTATTGGGATACCTTGGGTCACAAGGAACTTGTGACACAAGACAAGAACCAAATCAGCAAGAATGAAGAAATGTGCTTTGTGGCGTGTTGGTTTGATTATTGTGACCGTTGGGGCAAAGTCAGAGGAGCTTGAAGAGCTGGAAACAGGCTGGCGTGAGCTTTCTCGTGACTGTGTGTTGACCATGTATCTGGACAGATACATGGGAAGGTTCATGGGAGCCTAAGGAGAGCCAATGAGAGTGCAGCCTTCTTTGACCAGTTTGAATCAACCAATCACAACCATTTCGTCCAAGACCAAAGACCAGACCAAGACTGATCCAAGCCATCCATTATTCAAGTTATTATCAGCCATTAGATGTAGGTTTAATGGTTTCANAAGGAGAGCCAATGAGAGTGCAGCCTTCTTTGACCAGTTTGAATCAACCAATCACAACCATTTCGTCCAAGACCAAAGACCAGACCAAGACTGATCCAAGCCATCCATTATTCAAGTTATTATCAGCCATTAGATGTAGGTTTAATGGTTTCAGATTGTAAAGCTTATAAAAGCAAGTGTATGCTCATTTGTAAGCTCTGATACCATGTTAGATTTTCAGAGTTCAGGTCGTGTGTGAGTGTGGGAAACAACAAAGCCTTTACAAGGCAGATTTGAGCTTAGTTTGGTTATGGAAATGGAATGTTGGTATGTGTGTGTATCAAGACCAGAAACGAGTGTTTATTAGATTATAAGAGAGTATATGAGTTTTGTGTATAAGAAAGGGAGAGATTGAAAGGGATTCTAGCCAAGAACACACACTTTATTATGAAGTGAGAGAGAGGGGTTTAATCAAGAACATGAGAGAGAGAGTAGGTTTAATCCGTAAGAGAGGAGAGAGAGAGAGATAGATTGCTAGAGAGAGTAAGAGTGTAGGAAGGAGTTATTTCCTTAGAATAAACATAAGCCTTTACAAGAGTATATATAGGCTATCCTAAGCTAACATAGATCTAGAGGAATAAGAATAAACAATATGGTCTGTCTGAGGGACAGTGACCTTTCCTAAACGGGACTAAAGGTTTAATATAAACTAATCCAAGTTGGTACTATAATCTAAACTAATCCCATTTGTCTTCACTCCTTCTTGTCTTGTATCACCAACGGATCTCTCTCTTTTTCCTTGGCATTCTAACGGATTCCTTCTACATTAAAACCAAATTTGAATGTTCCTTTGCTTGCAAGGCACTCTAGGTCATCCGTACACTTGTACGGACTGAACACATTGTACTCGGCCAAATATGAATCTTCTTCTCTTCTCTTCTCATGGTTATGGATCCGTATCTACACTCAGGTCAATACTCCCCCTCAAGCTTGACCATGTGGAACAAGTCAAGCTTGGAAGGACCATGACAAACATCCCTCATTAAAACCTTAGTATGCAAAACCCAAGTGGGACAAAAAAACACACTAGGGAAAGAGTAGAGTTTTCATAGTCAGGGAAGTAGCTTTTGAGTGAGATCAATAAGCCCAAGCTTAGGGTATATGGACTCACAAACCTTGGTGCTGTTGAATCTGAGTTTTGTACGGTCGATTGACTAGAAAACTAAACTCGATTTGTTGGTCCTTCGAAGGCGTTTTATTAATCAGAGTTGATATCAAGAGGAGATTACAGAAAGATTCGAGAAAAGAACAAAGGTCGGAGCTTTACGAAAGTCCGACCAGATTACAAGGAGGTTCGATTGATCGTAAAACCCTAAACCTTGCCGTCAGAGTTCTTGTAGTAATTTGCGGATCTTCTTCTCTTTCCCCCTCTTCGTCCTTTTATACTCCAAGTTCTTTTTCCTTGCTTCGTTCGCCCTAAAGCTCGTCTTAGAGGCCCAAGATCGAGCTCGTGCTTAATGGGCTTTCGAGCTAACAATTACTCGTTAACCCGGTTTAAATCGTCCTCATCCAGGTTATGTAATTGAACCGGTCGTTCGGACTTCTAGTTTGACGTTTCTTCCAATTGGACTTCGGTCGAACTTTAGATGGGCCGAAGACTGTCATTCGATGGGCCTTGGGGAGAGATGATCAATCCTCCTCCAACAGTAAGTCCCCCCCAGTTCGTTTGCAAGGAGCCCGATTCCTTGGAAGCGGATTGTGATGAATTGGCTTTAAGAATGACTGGCTCGGGTTATCTGCGCGCGTGATGGACGATTTTTTTTAATCATCTTCTTTCTTGATTTCGACCAATCCAAAATTTGCGTATATATGCCTTCGAGCCTTCGCCCGATGACTTCTCGATTTAAACCGTCGTTGGTTTAAGCGAAGGAAAGGAATGTTTCGGCGGGAAAACAATTGCGGATGCCTAGGCCCATTAGGTCTAATTTTTCTGACGGCCTCGGTCTCCGTGAGCTTCCTTAGAAATATAAGGTTCCCCTCTCATTTCTTTTACTCTTCTCCATTCCAAGGTATTCCCCTCTCTCTCCCTTCTCTCTTTTCTCTTCTTTTTATTTTTGTTGAAGGTGAAATCGAACAGCTCACCACCGGAGGTTCCATCGCTCGCCGCCGGAGGTTTATCGCTTTGCCGCCGCCGGGAATTCGCTACTTTGCCGCCGCCGGAGGTTCGTTCGACATTGCTCGCCGCCGCCGCCGCTAGGGTAGATTTGGGCTTGGCCGGTCGATCGATGGATATTGCGAAGAGGAGGTTGACTTGGGCTGAGAAGGGGAAAGGAGTTCGGGTGGAGAGCGATTGTGCTCGTCCCGATTTCGATCGGATGGAAGATGATGGTGGTGTTGCTCGTGGAGATGGAGGCGGACGATGCTTGCCCGATGATGTGGAGATGGTCACTGAACCGGCGGGTCCGGAGGATGATTCTTCGGAGGGGAAATCGATCGATCGGTCTCCGATAGGTGCTGATGGAGTTGAGACATCGCCGGCTTCTGTGGAGGATCCATCGCCGGGAGGTTCTGGGTGGTGCCGCTAGTGAGGGCGAAATAGGAAGGTCCCCGACTATCGCGGATGACTCCGGTGCGGGATGTGAGATTGAGCAGTGCGAGGATGAGCGATCTCCTTCTGGATTGGCGTCGGCGCAGCGATGTGTTCCTTTTTATTGTCACAGGAATGGGATGATTGAGCAGTTGGCGGATGTTCCTCAGAGTCATGTTCGGCCATCGAAAATTAAGGGGCAGAAATGGGTTGATGTGTCGCCGACGTGGTCTACGGAGAAAACGGTTGCTTCGTTGCTGAGAGGACGCAGGGCATACGGCGTGACGTTCGTCATCCCGCGTCCCGACCAGCGACCATGGACTCCGCCTGTGGGTTTTCATTGCGTCTATGAGTCTTTTTTTGAAAAAGATGGGAAGTTATGGTTTCCCATCCCTCGCTTGGTCACTTCGTACTGCGCGCGTCGGGCCATTCCTATGTCCCAGTTGATGAATGGGGTGATGAGAATGGCCGTTGCCCTGATGGTTATGGCGGCTGAAGCAGATCTCTCAATGAGTGTTCGGGTTTTCGAGGAGTTGACACAGATTCAGCCGAAGCCTTGCGGCTCGTATGCGTTGCAGATGCGTGCAGGGCTGCATATCCTCACTGGTCATCCCACGAGGACTAAACATTGGCAACGCTCGTATTTTTACATAAAGTCTGATGAGGCCGCTTTTGAGGAGCCACCGGATGATCATTCTCGCACTTTATGGAACTACCATATTGGTAGTTATATATTTTTGGGATCGAGTTAATCGATCGTTCGACCTTTTATCTGATGTTATATGTTTCTTTCTTTTGTTTTTGCAGTTGGTCATCCGAACACCGTTGATTACCCTGAACGATTTTGGGAGGTCGTCGCGAAGGTTGCCGTGTTCGATCGAAGTGATTGGGCCAGTTTCGATCGGAGGAGGATTCGTCGTCAACGAGATCGGATTTTGAAGGGTAAGAGCGATTTTTCTTTATTTCGTTCTTGCCGTAGGAATGACAAGATTTACTTGATGGTCGATTGATGGACTCCTATCCCTTGGTCTGATTGCTTGCATTATTTATCTCATTTTGTTGCAGCGATTTTTTTCTTTATTTCGTTCTTGCCGTAGGAATGACAAGACTTACTTGATGGTCGATCGATCGATCTATGCCTTGGTCTGATTGCTTGCATATTTTATCTCGTTTTGTTGCAGCTGATTGGGCATCCGACATTCCTTGTGAGGATCCTAAGGGCAAGAGGTTACCGCTTCCACTGATGGGAAAAATTCCGCGAGTGTATCCTAATTTCAGTGAGCTCTTGGACTCTCAGCTGGGCGATGAGAATTTCGACCCTGCTGCAGCGTTGGAGGCGGAGAACGAGAAGGTCAGGGGTTCGCACAATGAGGGAGACGATCCACCGCTAGGAGATTCAGCGGTAGATGAGGCAGTTGATCGTGATACTGATGCTGTCTCAAAGAAGAAAAAGAAGAAGAGCAGGTCGTCTAAGAGAGCAAAGGCCGATTCTTCGGAGGTGGAGGTTGCCGCGGCTGAAGTTACTCATGAGGATCCCTCGAGTGATGCTTCCGGGGGGGATCATGAGGTTTCGGAGGTAACGGGTTCTGAGAGTTTACCAAAGGGCTCGATTGGCAAGGATCGCACTGATCCACCAGCAGCGAAGAAGAAGAAGAGGCCGATCGATGATCGTCCTAACGATTCCGGGAGTAAGCGGTCGAAGGATGACGACAGACGTCCTGCTCCTCCTCCTAAGGAAGCTGCAGTGCCAGTCTCTCGTAACCTTCCTTGGGGTGGATCGGATCCGCCAAGCGGGAAGCCTCCGTTGGCCCAATCAGAGCGTTGGAGCTTTCATCACAAGGAGGAGACGGCTTTTGTCAACGATGAGGGGGAATGCGCTGAGTTATCCCGTCACATCAGAGCTGGCTCACGCGAGATGCCAGAAGTCGGCGACCTCGCATTCCCGCGGTCGTTTGCTGAGTCGGCTCGCGCGGATGCCGTGGTACGATTTTTTCTTCTCTTTTCTCCTTTTTTTTTTTTATACATTCAATCGATCGCCCTCCCTTTATGTGTTTTGATCGTCCTCCCTTTATATATAATTTTTCTGCGATAACCATTGTTGTCTTTGTTTTGTAGGCCTCTGCTCGTAAGAACTACCTTGTCCTTGAGTGTGAGCTTGCCATGCGGAGAATGGCCTCGGATCTTAGGAAAGCTGAGGCGACGATCAAAACGCAAAATGCAGAGTTGGAGAAGGCCAGGAAGAACGCTTTGGAGAGGGCGAAAGAGATGGCTGTGGAGCGGAGCCGGAATCAGCGCGAGCGTAAGCAGGCGATCGAGAGGGCCGATGGTCTTGAGGAGGACCTGGAGAACGCTCGAACTAAAGTTGCGCAGCTGGAGCGTGAGAAGGTTGAGGAGGCCGAGAAGCATAGGAGATTGGTGGATTTCATGAAGCAGTGTCGCATTCGTGAGGTTACATCTGAGAGAGGCCGTCTTATGACAGCCGCTGCTGCGCGTTTCAACAAATTTCGGAAGTACATGGCTGACCGAGACAAGCTTGAGACAAAGCTCTTTTTCCATGCTCAGGCTTTAGGGACTTTGCAGTCGTTGGATGTGCTAGAGAAGCGAGGTCAGCAAATCCCACAGAGGATGAGGGATACTTTGACATTTAATGAGAAGAAGTTCAAGCAGGAGGTTGAGGAGGCCGATGTCGAAGAAATCACGGAGCGAGATCTCTCTTTATCTCCTCCCCGTTCTGGACCGTTTCAGGGCCTTGATCAGTTCGGGACGAACTTGGGGTTGGTCGATTCTACGACCGCGGTCTCCCTTCGTTCCCCGACAGCCGTCGTTGAGACTATTGCCGCTGTTTCGGATTCACGTGGTGTCGCCCGTTCGATCGATGCTGATGCAGGAGGAGCGCCAAACGAAGTTGCTGTGGAAATGGGAGGAGCTGCCGAGGGAGTGAAGGTTTCTGCCGTGTGACCGGTCGCCGATCCGGTTGAGCTGAGCGCTTGATTCGTCTATTGTTGTTGTTTTACTTTCATTTTTCGTTTGTGTTTTTGGTCTTTTGGCCTTTTGTTTGATGTACTTTCTGGATTTGGTTCCGCTTTGTTGCGGTTTGTTGTTGTTGTCTTTATGCTTCACGTTGAACTTCTCGGACTAAGTTTTTTTTTTTTTGTATTCGGTGCCTTCGCTTTCCCGTTTCATTCTTGAGAATAGCTCATGACGATCGATTGCCACATGGTCGGAAATCGATCGGCCGGCTCCTTCAGCGTTAGATGGGCAATTGATCGTCATCCTCACTCTGACCTCCATTGGTTTATTATCGGATGGACGATCGATCGACCTCCTTTAGCATCGGAGGGCGATCGATTTTTGTTAAAGGTCGATTGTCGATTATGCGGTAATCGACCTGCCATTCCTAAGTGTTTATCACCACTTAGGTGGGACGCTTGTCTTTCGAGGGAGGGGTCGTGACGGTCGATTGCCACATGGTCGGAAATTGATCAGCCGGCTTCCGCTGGGCGTTTTGAGTCACTTCCTTGCTAACTCGAGAGAAAGGCATCGCGACGATTTCCTTCAGCATCGGATGGGCGATTGATCGTCATCCTCACTTTGACCACCATTGGTTTTATCATCGGATGGACGATTGATCGACCTCCTTCAGCGTCGTAGGGCGATCGATTTTTTGTTAATTACACGGTAGTTGCCCGGTTTGCATGGACGCATTCTCGGTTGGATTACGAATCGATGGTCCGTTGAGGAATTAATCCGTTAGAGAAGTCTTGGCGTTTGTTCGTCTAATCAGCGAAATGGATTTGAACATTGTCTTCGCGATCATTGTAGTCGAGTTGAGATGACGTGGAGTCATTCACTTGACATGATCGAAAAAGTTCGCGCGAAAAGCCTCGTGCTGCCAATCGGATTTTTTGTTTTTTATTTGAGTTATAGCTGGACCTCGTGAGAAGCTGCCTACGTACCCCCAAGAGAGGGATCAAGCCATTCGTAGTTCGATTTGGTCGAGTAACAGATCATTTGCCTTTCCGGAGAAAGGGCAAATGTGATATCGGTTGCTCGTTCCTTTTTTTTTTTTTTTTTAGCGAACGATGGATTTCGATTTTTCTACGGAAGAAACGCTGAAATCGATCGATCGGCCTCCTTTTTTTTTTTTTTTTTTTTTTTGGCGATCGAGCACCATTTGTGACTTAGGAATAATATTTACGGAGATTTGAGGCGTTCCACGATCGTGGCAATCGCTCTCCTGAAGATGTTTCCAATCGATAGACTCCTGGTTTAACGACTTTGATTATCTTGTAAGGCCCTTCCCAGTTGGCTCCTAGCTTTCCGGCTTTCCATTCTTTGGTATTTTCGAACACTTTCCTTAGTACGAGATCATTGAGCTCCAATGGTCGAGCCCGTACTTTCTTGTTGTAGTATGTTTCGGCGAGATGTTGGTAGTTCTGAATGCGCAGGAGAGCCTGATCTCGTCGTTCTTCGATCGCGTCAAGGGCGTCGAGCA
>CAKOAT010099488.1:0-17030 GCA_932364175.1 Eruca vesicaria subsp. sativa
TGAAAACAAATCAATTTTATCATTTCTTAATTTATATCACTTATAAATGTTTATAATTACATGTTTTTAATTTTTCACTCATGAAAATATTTTTTACAGAATTTATAAATTATTTTTAAGATTCAATCGTCCAGACGACTAACATTTCAGTCGTCCAGACGACTGAAAAGTAACTCAGCCCGACTCAGACAACTTACTGAGGTTATATTCGTAAAAATGTCTTCTGTTTTTTGTTTGGTCACAGAGGACTATATTGTAATTTCATAGCCCTTTTAGGTTAGATTTGCATTTGATTCAAGTTGGGGTCTAGTATTGGGGTTAAAACCAAGTTGTGGGTTAGTTTTGGCAAAAACCCCTATATATATATGACAATTAATGTTTCTAATAATAAATATTTGATAACAATTTGTATCTCCTCCATCATTTTTCTTTTATTTTATATTATTAAAATAGATCAAACAATCAAATTAGCTATAAAATTAAACTTTAGATTTTTTTCGTATATGTTATATTTTGCAATTTAAAAAACCAAGAATAAATGACTAAAACTATTAAAATTATTATGTTAAAAATTAATGATCAATAGTTTAACAATTTTATTATAAAAAGATACACATGATTTTAAAACCATATGAGTAAAAAGTATCATTCAATAAAATATATATATATATATATATAGATTAAACTATATACCATATAAGATTACATACTTATTTTAATTTCAAAAATTTCAATGAATTTTCAAGAACATTTATAAATTATAAACGTATTAAATTTTTCACATTAAAATTTTTTGTTATCAATGATTTAAATATATTAGTTCTTTTTTTTTAATTTTCTATTTTTAAAAGATATTAACACAATCGATAATATGGTTATTTTTGGTATATACCACACAAACCGAATGTATGTGATTTTATAAAAACCGTAAGATTTGGATATGGTTTGATTTATAATCGATTAAACTGAAACATGTAAATATGTATATCTATTTGTTACATGAGTTGAACTATAATTATGATTTGTAAATCACTTGAAATATAATTAATTAACAATTTAATGGAACTGAGGCTTCTTATTTTCTTCGTCTTTTTTATTTTTATTTATTTTTATTTATTTTTAATAAAAACTAAATTGAAGTAAAAATTATAAATTTGATGGAAAACAATTAGTTGAAATTCTTTACAATTTTTTTTAATCTTTATACAAACAGAGTTGTGTTCAATCGAAGACATATTAATTTGATGAACACTAAATATGGAAGAATATAAAAACTTTTCTTTCATGCTTCTGTTTTGTTTTTATTTTTATTTTCAAAATTTAGAGATTTGATATTAATTCTAGATTTGATCATTTTATTAGATCATAGAAGCCTTTTTTTTTGTTTTTTATTCTTTTAGTTAAATATATAATATATTTTTTAGTAAATGACTTTTTGACAATATGACTCAAAATATGATCATATTATTTAATTTTATAATATATAATATGATTTCAAACTAAATAATGATGTATTTTGGTATAAAATTGAATAAACTGAAACTAATATATAAACCAAATCAAACTGAAGTAAATATGGATTTAGAATAATAGTTATATTTTAATAACCAAAATACTGAAACCCGATATCCAGATTGAACATCCTTAATCTAGATGAAACCGAACTTTTGTTTCATTTTCCAAAACATAATAAAAATAATAACTTCATCCCACGCAAGGCGCGGATCTTATCCTAGTATTTAGATTATTCTACTTTAACCTCCTTACTTCTTAGATATTTTCTTATTCTCTAGATTTTTCCCATGTTTGAAAACTCGGGCGCCTGGCCGATCCGATTAATCGGCCGGCTAGGCGCTGCTCGGCAAGCTAACGCCGCGACTAAGGCCAAATCGCCTAACCTAATCAGTCGACCAAATAATCGGCTCGTGAGGCGATTAATCGGATTTCAAACTGATTTTATCCGCCTAACTACCGAATAAATTTGGACGACTTTGTTCACTGTGGGCCTTTTATAGAACAAAGCCCATTTCCAGACAGAATGTAACTAGTACTTATTTATAGATCTCTTCAACTCTGTTCACTGTTATGACTAACTGATATGGGATCTTTTTGATTTGAGTTATTAAAATTTTTGTGAAAATATTATATGCACTGCCGAGAATCGAACTCGAAGCCTAAAATAGTAGTTTTCCAAAAAAGAATGGAAAGATCGAGATAAATGGAAGATTTCTGAGAAAGCACGTATCAAGGCGGAAAAGGAAAGACCAACCTCCTATAGGAGGAGTATATAAGCAGAAGGTCGAGGAAAAGAACAAGGACAAATTTCCAGAGCTCTCATCACACATAAAACTTAGCATTTAGGACATTTAGGCAACTTTCCGTTTTTGTTATCGAGCTGCGTCTCAACTAGGGTTTTACTCTTAAGGTTGATAGAACTAGGAAACTCGCCGTCAGCTCTTGTGGCCGAGGCTTTTACCTCTTTGTACCGCCTTTACGCAAAATCGGAATAAGAAACCTCTTTGATCTCTTTTCGATTCTCGTTTTATTTTACTATCTTTTGTCGTATTGTGATTGCTTGCGTGTGGTTAAGCAGATAGCCTGGAACTCTGGGAAACTAGGGTTTTTCGTAAGTTCCTTTATTTACGGAAATCAACGGTGTGAATTCCGGTTCCAACATTAGGTCGATAAAATGTACAAATCTTTGACGCGTGCTCAAGTGTGAACAACATCCGCCTTTAATTCTTTAATATTGTTTAAGAACTTAATGTCACTTGGGCCAAGTAGAACATAGTTACCTGAGTCAACCCCGCATTCACCACCGATAGAAGATTCTTATTTACTCCAGGGACATGGTACACATTCTTGAGGGTGATCGGTTCCTCACCATCTCCTTTAATGAGAACAGTCCCTTCCTTCCCAAAACTCGATGGATTGAATTATCAGCGATAATAAAAGATTCTTTCCCGTCATGACGTTGAAGACTAAAAAATAACTTCTTATCGCCAGTGATATGATGGCTACAACCCGAGTCTATGATCCAGTCCTTTCTTAAGTTCTTAGTTGTGGGTATACCTGGATGTGTAGCTTCCACCGCGAAACATTTTCCCCATTCTTCTTCTTCAATATGAGTTTTTGACTCCAACATATTTGTTTCCTTCAACTTGACTCGACAATCTCTCTTGAAATGCCCAAGCTTTCCACACCGGTAGCAATTGAACTTTTTCTTATCCATGGAAGATCTTTCACTTCCGTCATTGTATCTTGAACTTCCATCTTTGTTTTTCGCCTTGAAGATTTGTTGTCTCCGAGCTACAAAGGCGCTTCCCGAGTCATCAATGATTTTGACTCTTGACATTTTCATGGCTAATGACTCTTGCGAAGCTAGCAGATTCTCAAACACTTCCAAGGAAGGCTGTGTAGCCCATCCTTGAACTGAAGTCACAAACGGTGTATACTCAGGCCGTAGACCTCTAAAGATAGAATGCTTTAACCATGCTTCAGAAATTGACTCATCCGGATTTAGAGTATTAATCTTAGAGCATAGATTCTTTACCTTGATAAAAAAATTCTGAGATTGAAGACTCCCCTGCTTCGCATTCGCAAGCTCATTCTCCAACTATATTGAAGTTAAATTTATTATTCCTTTCCTTACAAATGTACCACAAATCTATACAAATTGATGATCATTCATATCCTTGGACACCCTTTAATAATGGTACCACATCAATGTTGCTGAAAAAGATTTCAGCAAAGAAAAAACGTGTCCCTCGGATCCAAATCAGTGTTGCTGAAAAATTTATTATTCCTTTCCTTCCAAATGTACCACAAATCTATACAAATTGATGATCATCCATATCCTTGGACACCCTTTAATAATGGTAGTCCATATTTGTGAACAATCCCTGAGATGGGAAAATATATGGGACCTTTGAAAGCGTCCAAACTTGTACTGCCGGTGGGCACTCAGAAAAAAAACACATGATTTATTATTTCTTCACTTGCTCCACATCTATCAAACTGAACTTCACCTTGCATACATCTAATCTACAGATTTTTCTTTACTGATATGCATCCCGATATTATCTGCCAAAGAAAATGTTTTATCTTGGTGGACATGGAATCTTAAGAATGATTTTTTAAAAGAGAGACTGTGGGACAAAACACCGGTTGCCCTTTTTCACTATCTGGATATACTCTTTCTATTTGATAACCTGATTTTACAATATATTTCCCATTAGTACTGAAATGCCATCTGTCTTTATCTACTACTTGATGCTTACTTAAAGGTATACTTACAACAATCTTTGCATCCTCTGGTTCCACCAATGACCTAATTACCAATGATTCTCATGTCCGTGATGTTTGATTAATGAAAGAATCCACAGTGAGATGAGGGTAGAGATTTTGATTTTTATAGTTTGCTGGTCTCGGTCATGTGGTTAGGAGTTAGAGATCATTCCACCCGTTTAATTAGTCATTTGCTAACCAGAGATCTAGCAGATGTGATACTACGCCACCCATAGGAAAGCATGTAGGAGCGGATTGGTTCCAGAGGTGACACATTCCTGAAGTACCGTCCTTTAAGAACTCACAAAAAAGCATATTAGCTTTCTCGATTAAACGCCATAATTGTTTTCCTAACATGCCTGTATTGAAATCTGAGACATCCTTGAAATCCAGACCTCGTTCCTCCTTATCTATGCAAAGATTATCCCATGATTTTCAATGCAAACCTGTTGTATTTCCCCATGGACTCCACCAAAATTGTGCTACCGTGCTTTAAAGTTTTGAGGTGACTGTCTTTGGAATCCAGTAACATGACATGAATTGATAAAGCAGTGATTACTGATTTGATCACTAATTCTTTTCCACCCTTAGAAAAATATTTAAAAGTCCACCATTAACCATGTTACTTAGACAATCTTGAACAAAACCAAAAATCTGAGTTTTTGATCCTCCCAAACTTTCAGGCAGACCCAAGTATGAACCCATTCCTCCTATATTCTGAATACCTAAAATATTTCAAAGCTCCTACCGCAATGATTCTTCAATCTTGAAGCCAAATTGAATTAATGATTTTTGAAAATTTATCAACTGACCAAACACTGCCTCATATTCCTTCAGTATTCTGAGTATAGTATAACATTCCTCCGTTTGAGTAAGCTATCATCTGCAAAAAAACAAATGAGAAACCAATGGACATGCACGAGCCACCTTCATTCATGTCAATAGTTTCTGCCATTCTGCCTTCTTTATATTTGCAATAAACACCTCTGTACACATGATAAATAGATATGGAGAGAAAGGGTCCCTTTGTCGTAATCCCCTCTGTGGAATGATATGTCCTCGTGGGTGTCTATTTAAAAGGACTCTATACTGAACCGAGTAAATACATTACATCATCATTTTGATCTATTGAGAATCAAATCCCATTTTGGTAAGTAATGCCTGAATAAAATTCCATTTTATCCTATCATACGCTTTACTCATGTCGATTTTGATTGCCATGAATTTGGTCTGACATGAATTATTAGTCCTTAACCGGTGGAATATTTCCTAAGCAATTAGAATATTATCTGAGATCAATCTCCCTAGTACAAATGTAGACTGTGTTTCTGAAATAAGTTTGCGAAGATAAACTTTTAACCATTGGCATAGAACATTAGAGATAATTTTATAACCTACATTACAAAGACAACTCGGCTGCATCTCCATCATTATTGTAGGCGTCTCTATCTTTGGGATTAGGTAAATTTTTGTCATATTTAACCTGGTGTCTAAGCTCCCGGTGAGTAAAAATTCATTAACCATATCCAGCAGATCCATCCGTCCAGGGGTTTTCTCCGGATACATCATAAACAAAGCCTGCCGCACTTCCTCTTCCGTTGATGTACTGATGAGCCACTAATTCATTTGGGGAGTAATCGTTGTTGGGATCTCTTCCAGAAAACCTTCAAATTCAGTGGGTGAAGTAGTACTAAATAAATCGTCAAAGTTATCAACTGCTACTTTTTCCACTCCATAATCCTCCGTTATCCACTGTCCATTCTCATCATGTAAACCCACGGTCATGGTCCTAGCTCGTCGCTGTTTCATCAGCGCATGGTAAAATTTTGTATTGAGATTTCCAGCCGTTTCCACATATTCCTGCTCTTGTGGTGCCAATAATCCTCTTCATCCTTATATGCCTCCTGTAATTTCTATGAGACCTCCATTATTTCCTCTTGGGTTCTATTACCATCGGTATGCAGCTCTTCCAATGTTTGTTAAAGTGCACTTATCGTTTCATTTCCATATGGGGGATTGTTCATCCTCCATTTAGCAATTTCGTGACAACAATTAATAATTTTTATAAAAAAAATCTCTGGATCTATGGCTACTCTGCATTTCCCAGCCTCTATCAATAGATTCCATAAATCTATCTTGTCCAATCCATCTTTTGTCAAATCGAAACTGTCCCCATCGTCTGGGAACCTTGTCCTCCATGAATGCCACTACCAGCCAGTGATCAGAACTAACCATTCCTAGATATTATGTGTGCGAGCACGAGAATAACGAGTGCCACTCTTCGTTTGCTAATGCTCTATCTAGACGACAATGAACAATTTCTTTCCCTTATCGTCCTTTCCAAGACATTTTATTCCCTCATGCCGGAAATTCCAGTAAATCCCGGATTTTTAATCATAGTATTGAATGCTAAGAAAGATCCTGCACACCGTAAAGAGCCTCCTTCCTTTTCATGATTTCCAGTAATCTCATTCAGATTTCCACTAATAAACCATGGTTCTGATCTTGCTAAAACCATATCTTGTCAATCTCTCCCAAACTTTCTCTCCCAGTTTGTGAACCGGGCCGCGATATACAAAATTTAGGAAAACATTTTTCCAAAGCATTCCGCTTCAACATCTATCATACGATTACTCGTGTATGAAATTTAGAATTCATTGTCTTTATTGTAAAATAGTGCCAAATCACCACTCCCCCGAGTTGGATCCACAGTAACCAAATTATCAAACCCAAGATGTGCTTGAAAGTCTTGTACAAAATTGAATTTACGTTTTGTTTCTGATAAAAATAAAAAGTCGGGTTTTTGTTTGTGCCATATCTCTCTTAGATAACTTATTTTCCATTTACTTCTCATTCCTCTACAATTCCAATTTATATCTCTCATAAAATTAAACTTTGAACACTCCTTTGAGCTATACTCATGGGTTTAAAGAGACACAGAATTGGTAAGAGTTTTGTGTCAACCACAATCCTTGTATACCAAACCAGTCCATGATAATTATATAACCGATTTCTGAGTACATGTCATAGCAATCCCAAGTGGATTATACTTGCTCTATTTCAAATAGTCTGGTCGTGTTGCCCTCTCTCTTGGCAATTACTCAGGTTTCTAGTACGGCTTCTACCCAAAGGACGACAAAGACACTGCTGCCTCTCTTAGTCTAGATCCTCTCAATCTGCCGCATCATTAACACCAAATTTGTACGACAAAAACACAGATTGATTGACCTTATACTCAAAACCAGATAAAACGAAACATGAGAGCGCTTCTCAAGCGAAACCAAAACCCACACGTAAAACAAATACCTGAAATAAAACACTCTTAAGAATGTATATGTGTCTACAAAGCCAAGGGGATAGTCTTTCTTTGTACCCAACACATGTTGTGAGCCAATAATCCCATCACGAAACACCATACATTCCAAAATCAGACAATAGCCCAACATAGTCCAACTACATATAGTTTTGAACAAAAATAATAAGGTTATAAACTTAAAATTCTCTATCTCCTCAGTTATAAGAGCCATGTCCCTTGGTTTCACCACATCCGAACCAAATTTTTTTTCCATGTAACTCATTAAGCACACAGATGTTGATCTCTTCTCTGTTGAAGGGGTGGAAGTTAATAACTAATAATGAGTCACCAGAGACCGCTTTAACCCTCTTGCATCTAGATTCTTTATGAAGAGTAGGAACCCCAATCCCTTCTCCATCACCGATCCTGTTCCATGAAACTGATCTGAAGAGACCAGACGTAGAGATTGCGTCACAAAGAGACTCCCAAACGATACCTTCGATAGTGCCAGCCAAGTATTTAGGAACCACGTCAAAATATTTTTTTCCCTGGTACTGCATCAGAAACAGGGGACCAGGTCAAAAAAATATTCCATCAAACCAATATACCATAAGCAATAAATATAACAGAAGCCAAATCCAAAAAAGAGCCAGAGTAACCATTCTTGTAAAGCCATGTTTATTCTAACAACCAAAGATAAGCCATAGACAATAACCAGAAAAGCCATTTTTATTCCATAACTTGAAAGTCCATAGCTAAAACCAACTAAATGAAAACACAACCAAGACCAAAAGAGCATAATGAAAACAGAAACAGTTTCTCAAAGAGCTTATTGAATTCAAATCTAAACCAACACTAGGGAGTATGAAACCGTCCCTTTGCTTTTTCCTTAACGTAGGCTGATACATGAAATTTCTTAAGGTTTGGGATGCGGTTTAGGGTTTGAGGGACCCTTCTCATCCACCTGTTTAGAACCTACTCCTTTCTTGAGTCCCTGTTTGGCCGTGCTGCACTTGCGGGGTGAGAGGAGCACTTATGCAAACTTCTTATGGGATGCACCTGCAACTCCAGAGAACAATTGCTTGTGTGCCCCACCCTTCCTCTCTCCCTTTCCAGTGGTGAGTGCCATCTCCCCAACGTTGGCAACAACCATGCTATTCTCCAGAATCTCACTAACTCAATCATGACTCATATCATGTTCCTCCCCATCCGTAAGATTTTCGAAAGCATCTACACCTGACTCATCATCTTTTTCCTCCAAACTAGTCTGACCACCTTCAAGTTCCAACCCACTCTCGTTGCTTTCCATCCCATTCTCATCAAAAATTCTAGTTCCCTCTTCTAACATCTCACTAATCAAGTCTAAACCATGTTCTGGCTCTACAGAGTTCTCATTTACCTCCTTAGGATAAACTTGAGCCAATAATATATACCATGGATTTTACGTGTTTTCACTTTTCACCAATGGTATATGTCATCTTTATATGTTATTATATGTGTTTTGAGTATGTTTTAGAGTGTTTTCAGGTCCAGGTACGTTCTAGCGAACTTTGGTTATTCTAAAGCTTTTGAGATGCAAGACTACACAGATGCATTAAATGTTTAGTTATGGATGGAGATCTTCCCACGGTGCGATTGAGCTTCTGTTTTAACACAAGATATATATTTGAGTTAGATTTCCAATGCCACCAGTTTGAGGTCAATAAGCATTCAGTAGCAAAAGTTATGTTTGTTTTACTGACGAGTAGTCTATCTGCCTCACGAGAAAAAGATGCTGAGGAGTCGAAGGAGCATCGTTCGATGGCACAGCCCTGGTGTCGATTGATGGTGATCTCAGATTGTGGGCCGAGTATATTTCAAGAATGACTAAAGCCCAAAAGCTATCACCAAATTACCAGAATACCCTTGACCGACTTTAAATCCTATTTTTGATTTTTCTAAGCCATAGTTGAGGCAAAAAAAACTAATATTCTCTCAGCCGCCACTTTGGTCGCATCTTCCTTTGCACTTCATGTCATCCCAGGTGACCGGCATTCCTCGCCGCCACCGGGGAGGTTCTCTCCTGCTATGCTCTTTCTTCTCTCTCTACTTTGCCTTTTTTGGGTTTCAGACAGATAATTTTCTATTATGCTGAGATCTCTTGGCGATTGTAGTGGTATGAGGCTTCTTTTTACTGTGTGGTTTTCTAATCGTGTGTGTGGTGTGTGGCATCTCGCTTAATCTTTAGACGAAGAGGAGTTTAGACCTGAAACAGAGATTCAAATCTCAAAATTAAAGTAGAGAATTTCAAATAGATCTCCACTGATGCTGATCTTTTCAGATCTAATGTTTGTGGCGGTTGTTAATGGATTCCCGTTGTATTAAGATGGATCATGTTGGTGTTGCTTCGTTTGGCATGTTCGTGTTGTGAAAGCGCAACAGAGGCTCGAAGAGAGCCCATTCACATGGGTGGCTCTGATACCGGGGAAGTGGTACTCCTTTTGGCATGGTCGGGGGTGTGGAGTCTCACCGGAAGCAAATGGAGAGCCCCTGGCATATGGTGTTTGGATATTGAAATAGTTATACACTATCTATTGCAACCTGGCTTGTTTGATTTACTCTTCATTGAGTTTGGTTTTCAATCTCGAGTCGCTTAATTGTATTATTTTGTTTTAGCTATGGTTTCTTGCCTTAAGAGTTTAGTAGTCATGATTGTTTTTCCTTACATTTTAAATTCTTGCTTGCGGTTTGGAGAACCAGGCTTGGATTATAGCAGTTTGAGTGGTTCTCAGTTCTCATAGCTTCAGTAAATTGGAAGTTTTTTTAACGAGACTGCAGAAATCCATGATCCTTTGGTTGATTGGAAAGAAGGGAAAGGGTAGCTTAACACCCTGATGGTTCTCAGTTCAACTATTCTTACCTCTACGAAGATCTCTGAATCAGAATATATTGAGGTTTATTACCTTCTCCACTTGGTTCCTACTGGTATCAATAGTCTACAATAGTTATTGTTTTTCCTCTTTTATTACGTTGTACTGTATATTTTTGCAGTACGTGCTTTTGCTTGTGGTTTTGCTTCTATGTAGACCGGTTGGTCATAAATTTAAGATTGGAATGATTACTATAGCGTTAAAAAAATCCATTGTTGAGGCTAAGTTTTCTATTACTCATTGTTCTAGGGTAAGGAAAGAAGGCATGAACTTTTTCGGAGTCCTCCTAGAACTCATGTGGTTTTATTATCTATTATATACTATAACCATCAGGTGGATCTATTCAGACATGAAAGTTGTCACATAAATCATAAATGAAATTGATATATATGGTTCTAATGAATCATCCCCAAAATAGGATTGTTAGACAACTGATATCCATTGATTAGAAATATTCTCAATGCATGGTTCTAGAGTAGATAACTAGATCATGAACTTAGGACATAAGATACTGCGAGAGTAGGTTCTAGCCTGATATATTCCAATTAAGCTAGGTTTTCTAGAAACAAGCGAGAGCTGATCGATCGTACCTGATGGTAATCAACTCGCCACACCCATCAATCGATGTTGATACTCGACCATCGATCGATAGTGTTATACAGTGAGCAGTTGAGTCCTAGCGTATCAGCTCGCCTAGCATCTTATCTATTATAATCCACGTACCTGATGCCCTAAATCTAGCAACCATCCTTCCATCACACAAATTACTTTATTTACGTACTGTTTACTGCTATTAAATCAATTCGCCTAGCTTAATCGCGACCGTATTGAGTTTATTGTGTGCCCACCCTCCCTGTGGATTCGATCCCTAAGTACTACAACTGAACCTCTTATTTGCGAGAGTAAAATCACTCCTTAGTTTAATTTTAGTGATATCAAATTTGGCACCGTTTCGGGGAGCAAGGATTCACCATTAGACAAAATTAGTTAGTTTTCATCTAGGTTTTATTATATAGTTTACTGACATAAAAAAATTTCTTCTGTTTCAGGTATATATCTCTCAGTACCAGAAACAACAATGAAGAGAGGATTTTTGGGTTCTTGAATGAAGGAGCCAGCTGATTCACGTACGATCCATAAGTCTAAGAGGGCAGTCGACACCCTCCAAGCAGCGATCGCTAGCGAAGAGAAGCGAGTATCGATCAACACTAACACTTCAACATCGATCGATACACACATCTTGACATCGATCGACACCAATACCTTAATGTCGATCGACACTACTTGCGAGAAGATGGAGAAGGTCGAAGTACTCATACTGAGTTTTGACATGAATGGAGTTTTACGAGACGAAGAAGGTCACACTCGCAACAGTGCAGGAAAATTGATTCATATGCATGAGACTGCAATCCCTGATGATTTTTTTGTTGCTGAGAGGGATGACTTTGAGGTGAAACCTATATACATCACTCTTATGAGCCATCGTCTTTTTCATAGTTATCCTCACGAGAAATCAATGGATCATATCAAGATGCCCCTGAAGACCACCACTTCTACAAACTGTTCATATACTCTCTTGCTGGAGAAGCAGCATGTTGGTTCAAGAAGTTGCCACCAGAGTCTCTTAAAACCTGGATTGATATCATGAACGCTTTCTTCAAAAAACTTCTCTATGATGCTGCAGCAAATATAGAGACAGAGATAGAATCTATGATAAGATATATGGTAGAGGATGATGAACAACATGGACCTGGAGAGCCGAGAAGAGTAGAAGAAGCTGGTACTGGTGATATGACCTCAACATAGATCGATACCACGACCTCAACATCAAGCGATACCACGATCTCACCGTCAAACGATACTGTTCATCCAACATCAAACGACTCTGTTCTTCTCGGTATTGTTCACCGAAACACTTTTCATTTTGATACTGTTCACTGCGAAATTTTTCATCCCAGCACTGTTCATCCTGATGTATACAAAGAGATCACTATGGATGGTTTCTTAGAGCCAAAGGATTTTTTGAAGGTCTTGGATGAAGCACAACCTGAAGATTTGGGTGAGGACATGAGCAGAAGAAGCTTTATGATAATTGGTGCACTAAGAGAAAAATATGGAAAATTCACCAAATGCTAGCATCGATCGACACCAACCTCATGAGATAGATCGACACCCACCGAAGAACATCGACTGGTACCCACTTGATGATATCGATCGACACCTAGGGATGGACGAGATTTCAGGATACATAGTTGAGCTGGAACCAGTTGTTGAGCGAATGTACAAGTTCGAGGCCTCACACCTTGCAGTTCCTAAACATCAGAGACCACTTATCTGCACAGAAGAAGCTGATGGGTTTCACAAAATGATGTGGTTCCATGTGCTGTATTTGAAGTTTAATCTCCTATCCCACTAGATAGAGGTACGCATCTAGGTTTTTACAGTGAAGTATTTGATGAGCATATGTATTCAGTAGTTTCTCAGAGAGGGTCGAGATGTAGAAGTGAAGTCGACAAAGGCACAACAGAAGCAGCATCGATCGATATCAACCAGGCACCATTGATCGATGTAGGACGCGCATCAAAGCAGAAAGAATATGGAGTGTGTCGAAATATTTTTGATGGAGGCACCACCATGAGATCAGACAAGTATGGGGGAAAGAAAAGGAAGAACTGAAAGAAAAGAAGAATGACTCCTCAGTTATCATTGATTCCTCACTTCTCAAATGGTATCAGAAAATTCAGTATACACAGCAAATGTTTCTCATATCTGTTTGCAAAGCTTCGAGCACTCCTTATTGTTGAGATGATAAACAAATGAGAAGAGTCTATGGAGGCTTTCACAAAAACGAAGTTGAAGTTTTAGAGATTAGACATTGAGACTTGTTTTGGAGCAAGCTCTCCTTCTCATCCGGACTAAATCAGATCTCCAAAAGTTAAGCAAATGACTAAAAATAAGCGCTGAGTGGGAGGCAACCCACTGTTAGGTAAGTTTTATTTTTTTGTTTTATTTTCATTTATTACTGAATATTAGTTTTTCTTTATTTCATGCAAAAAAAAGATCCAAGAAATACGAGTTTCCACAAGATTTGATGATGGCTGCGCAGAATCGATCGACAGAGCATTGGAAGTATATATCGCCACTTAATTGTGTTGATCGATACTCATATCCAAGCCAGGTATATAGTTCTCCTTGATAATTTTGTACTTATTATTTAATTTCCTACCAATCTTAGACTGTATAACACTAGATAGTGTTGTTTAATTATGGGAGAGGTTCTACTAATATTGTGTTTTATTTTGAATTCAAAAAAAAAAGCAGCAGAAAGTTCGAGGTGACCATTGGTCGATAACATCAGCTCATCATCGGTCAACGGCCTGGATGGTTTTACCATCGATCGACCTTCACAACCTATCATCGATCGACGGTCACCCACCACAATCGATCAACACTCATTATAAAGTCCGGTATTCTTGAACTTTTTCATTCTCTTACTTATGATTTATTTATCTTAACCAAACCAGTACAGGATAACACTGGGGGAAATGTTATTTAATTCCGGGGGAGGTTTGCTGATGTTTCTACCTATTTTAAGCTTTTATTTTCTATATTTATTTAAGTTTTTCATAAAGTTTTTATCGAGTCAAGAAGGGGATTATGATCGTTTTAAAATTTTGCTTATTATATAACCACTCTATAGCATAATTTCTAGACTTGTTGACAGCAGAGTGTACAAGAGATACTAAAGTGGATCATTCTCTGACAACTTTCATGTCTGAATAGATCCACCTGTTAGGTTTAGGGTTATACATGGTTCTGATGAATTTTCCCCAAAATAGGATTGTTAGACAACTAATATCCATTGATTAGAAGTATTCTTAATGCATGGTTCTAGAGTAGCTAACTAGATCATGAACTTAGAACATAAGATACTGCGAGAGTAGGTTCTAGCCTGATATATTTCAATTAAGTTGGGTTTGCTAGAAACAAGCCAGAGCTGATTGATCGTACCTGATGGTAATCAACTCGCCACAGCCATCCATCGATGTCGATACTCGACCATCAATCAATAGTGTTATACAGTGAGCGGTTGAGTCCTAACGTATCAGCTCGCCTAGCATCTTATCTATTATAATCCACATACCTGAAACCATAGATCTAGCAACCATCCTTCCATCAAATAAACCACTCTATTTACTTACTGTTTACTGCTATCAAATCAATTTGCCTAGCTTAATTGAGACTACATTGAGTTTATTGTGTGTCCAGGCTCCCTGTGAATTCGATCCCTACGTATTACAACTGACCTCCTATTTGAGAGAGTAAAGTCACTCCTTAGGGTAATTTGAGTGATATCACAGTATTAACTCTTGCTTCTCCACTTGAGAATATAAAGACTTAATACCCCTTTCTACCTCTTGTTGTTCATTCCGCGAAACACTCCTCTTGACCTAGAACTCTCCTTCTTCATTCGGTTCTTCACGTGCTTTACCCACTGGACTTCTTTCCCTTCTGGATCCACGATGAGTCTGATCCCTATCTTCCTAAGAATGGCCTCTTGGCTGATCCCATCGAGTGCTCATGTGCCGTGAACCTCCATCACCCACTCTGTTATTGCTCCAGTGTGGATAAGACCTCTTGTTTCCTCTCTCCGGCACCTTGACCCACTTGGTATCGTGCTCCTCATAAAATTTTCCTTTACCCTTGCCAAGCTAACCTCTTTGATCGTTAGCCCTCTCTTGTTGCCCCCCCCCCCCATCACAATTTATCACCACACCTTTGTAGCTCCTTGAGCGGTCCTCCATCCATCCAGCAACTTCACTTTTAATCTCTTTCCTCTTCTCGGGACTTCGTGCGCAGAGGTCAATGATCCATGTCATGACAGAGACTGAAGCAAGTCCCACAGTATCCAAATAGTTTTTCATACTTCAGAACCATTGACGCCTCTTCTTCTCCATAGAACTCCCCACCAGTAAAATCCACAGCTGTTTCAAAGCACAACTCCTTAAGGTCGTCAATTACCACACGAATATTACCATAGTCCAGGTTCACATCAGTTGCTTCCCCAATGGAATCTCCAATGCCCTGGAAAGTATCAGTTGACCAGAACTCAAACGAAACTCCCACAACCTTGATCTAGAAAGGATTTCTGAGGGAAAGTTTCTAGCCATCTTTGGTTGCCAGTGTGCTAGAGCTAACATCCACTACTCAAAATGAAACGGCTGCATCTCCAGAACCGCCAAGATATTGTTTTCATCCTCAAAATGAAACTGGAATTTACCCACTCCCAGATCAGCTCCAACGACCCTCTTCTCCATCTTCCAGATCTTCGGTAGTGTAACAAGAAAAGCATGCACGTCTTGCTTCTCCGGATTCATGCGTCTCCCAATCAGGGTCCTTAAGTAACTCTTGATCAAATCTTAGTTATCAAAGTGGGGAATGGAAATCTTCAAGCGCTTCATGTTTCCCTCACCATTCTTCAATTCATTGACTCCTTCAAAATCTGACCTTGAGTCATGATCCCCAAAACCAGACGCCAACAAACAAATATGTTTATACTGACTGAGATTTGATAAAGAAATGTGATGTCTAAGACCAAAACTTTGCATCTATGTTTATACTGAGGAGAGAGAACCTCCACGCCCAGAATCACAATAAACCCATATCTTCCATAGATGATTCATAAATCCTCAAGCCCGAATCAAATCTCCCATCTAATATTTCCAAACCTCCACTATAGCTGAGATCCATTAGCCCCATCTCCAGCTCCTCATCAAAACCAAATCGTATCTTGCCATACCCGGCGTAAAAAAAGATTACTCTAATAACTCACATCTCATACCTCGGCATCCTTTTGCCTGACCCTCTAGGATCCTTCTTCAGAATAGAAACTCAATATCTTCGATCTCAATTGGTGAGGTGTCCCCATCAGATCTTTTCAAATCCAAAATTACCCTCAATACCCAAATTCCTTGTCGAAGCCAACTCTTCCCTATCAAATTCTCTTGATCTTGATCAACTCGAATCCTTAATTCCCCTTGAACACCCGGATCTCATTCTCGAAAAACCATAGAACCCCTAGTTTTTAGTTGTCGTTGCCATCACCATTCTCTCCCTACAGCTTTTTTTAATGATGCTAGTATGCTATAATTTTTATAGATAAAGTATTAAAATTATATATATATATATGTATATATATTTGATAAATAAATATTAATACTTAGCTACTATTAATATTTAATGATGGAACATATTATTATTGATATTTTTATGAGTATAATTTTACAAGTTATTCTAACAAATATGAAAAATATTTATCATATATAAAACTAGTTGAACAAAACATAAAACACACTTAAGTTAGATTTTAGCGGTCAAGTATCCGTAGGAATACATGTAGGTATTTTGAATTTTCGTTCTAATTTATATCCGATTATAGGTCTCATTTGGATAAATTGGTAAGTATAGATCGAGATCGGATAACATATCGATTTTTGTTTTAATTTGTATCACATCATATAGCCCACAAAGTAATCATA
>CAKOAT010099488.1:17130-56982 GCA_932364175.1 Eruca vesicaria subsp. sativa
GGGGGGGGGGGGGGGGGGGGGGGGGGGGGGGGGGGGGGGGTCACCTGACTTCTATAGATTTCTGTCAAAAAAAAAAATTACTTGCATTTTGAAACAATTTTTTTGGTAAAATGGTGTAAAATTAGTATTTTGACCCCAATAATATTTTTGAAAACGTGACTTGACTCCATTTTTTTTTTCAAACTCGTTTTAAGTGATTTTACTTTGGTCAAAGCCCAAAGATACCCAATAATTATCTAAACATTATTTTCATTTACTTACCCTGATTGCTTTCTACTATCCTTTACAACTGTCCAACACTTTTATCTACTAAAAATAATCGATATTTTACACATAAACATTTTTCCTTACATCTTTTATCATACTTTTATTTCTTTTATTCATTTATAGATCACAAGTTTAAAACTACTGCTTATTTTCTAAAAAAAAATTAAGAATGTGGACAGTTTCATTAGATGTTTGGGATATATGTCAAAAAAAAAATTTGGACATGTATTTATATATCACTTTACCTATTCAAAACTTATATTATTTAATAAATTAAAATAATATTAATATTTAATTAATCTTAATTAATTTGTTTTTTTTTTGTAAATAAAATTGACCTTGGTCAAATTTTTTGCTGGTTCCGCCATTGGCTGCACTAACAGGCTCAATTCAGGTAACGTTCTAGATCTTACTAGCTACGGTCTTTGTCTGTAGTGGAAGTTTGATGCAGTAAATTCAGTGGCAACCTAATATAATAACAGTATCAAATTATAATTGATGTAACCTGCAACCAAATGTAACTCTTTGTTTTCTTCAACCTAATGTATCTCTTACTTTTCAGTTGCTGATCTCAAATGACTCACATTTTTAAATCAGGTACTTGGATATCCACTTGAAAAAATATGTTACTACTCGATTTTATTTTTTCAGTAACTCTCATTTGATCTGGCGTTTTATATATTTCTTCTTTTCATTTCCGTGTTGGGCTCGGTGTAACTAAGATGGTAGTACAGGAAGTCACGAGAGTGGCAGGCATCAGCTTTGCCGATATTATCTGATATATAATGGTGTGAGTATATTTTAGTCATCTGAGTGGTTGGGGTTCGTCTTGATTGAATCAGATTGATAATAAATAGTTGAGCTTGTGTAGTTCCCACGAGTCGAGTTGACTTTCAGACTGTCATATTATTATCATCTTTAGATTTTTCCGTTTGGTTTTTGTCTGAGCTGTCCACTAAGACTTGACCTAGAATAAGTGAAAATGCTATAAAAATTGTCATATGTATATTTTGTTAGGTTTTGTTAATCATTGATCGTCTTGTGGATGCTGCTCATCTTACCAGAAAATCTAAAGGTAACACATGGTTTTCATTTTTATAAGGCATTCATGTTATAGTATCCTACGTCCCGGGTACTGACGAAGGCTCTTCTTTCTTTTATATCCCCATATAGGTTACAAAGATCTTCAACATCACTTAAGATGATAAAATCACTGAATGTTTCTTCATTCTTGATTGTCACAGTGAAATATATGTATGGGTTGTTGGGAATGTCTTAAAATCATTTGTACTTACTCTAGTTAAAGTCGTAACGTCGAGGTTCGACAATCGTATAAAATTAGGTGGTTATAATGTTTTGCTAGAAACCGCTTATAATCTATGAATTATGAATTCATTACTAATTTTATATGATCTTATAGGGTCACACACCTAAACAAACTAGATCAAATTATAATTAAGTTTAATTAGATTAAACTAATGTTAGAGTTAGTAGTGGATTTTGTATTTTTCTATTTATAAGATAAATAGAAACAATGTATATTGTATATGGATTAGGAATCCATCACGTAACATATCAAAAAGGCCTTTTACTAATAATGATTATTAGGGTTAAGATATGTGTCGTGTGTGCATGTATAAAAAGATACATATGATTTGGGAAATCGACACATGAAACAGCCACCATCTAAACCCTAATATACATAGACAAAAGGTTTGTGTAGCTTCAGAGATTTGATCTTGACGGCACTAGCATCCCGTTTCGATCTAGTTTGTGTGCGTGTGGATACCGATAGAGGCACGGCGTTGGGAGTGCTAGGAATATCGACTTGGTCTATTCATCTTTCCGCTGCGAATAATAAGGTATATTCAAAACCCTAAAATCTAGATTTAATTCAGTATTTGCATGAGATTCTAGGCATATGAATTCATACGTTGATTTATAAATTGTTATAAACCGGTATGAATTCAACGTATGAATTCATATGCGTAGAATCTCATGCAAATACTGAATTAAATCTAGATCTTAGGGTTTTGAATATACTTTATTATTCGCAGCGGAAAGATGAATAGACCAAGTCGAGATTCCTAGCACTCCAAACGTCGTGCCTCTATCGGTATCCACACACACACAAACTAGATCGAAACAGGATGTTAGTGCCGTCAAAATCAAATCTCTGAAGCTTGACAAACCTTTTGTCTATGTATATTAGGGTTTAGATGGTGGCTGTTTCATGTGTCGATTTCCCAAATCATATGTATCTTTTTATACATGCACACACGACACATATCTTAACCCTAATAATCATTATTAGTAATGTGCCTTCTTTGATATGTTATGTGATGGATTCCTAATCCATATACAATATAGATTGTTTCTATTTATCTTATAAATAGAAAAATACAAAATCCACCACTAACTCTAACATTAGTTTAATCTAATTAAATTTAATTATAATTTGATCTAGTTTATTTAGGTGTGTGGCCCTATAAGATCATATAAAATTAGTAATGAATTCATAATTCATAGATTATAAGCGGTTTCTAGCAAAACATTATAACCACCTAATTTTATACGATTGTCGAACCTCGACGTTACGACTTTAACTAGAGTAAGTACAAATGATTTTAGGACATTCCCAACATGGGTCGGGCAACAAGTTAACCCCAAAAAGTAGTAAGCTTTAGCCATACTATCAGCCTTAACAGAAATTCCTTAAGCATGATTTCCTTATAGAGAAATTTAACAAGCGAAGTGCCGATATACACTGTAAGGGAAAGAAACGAACCTCCATTTTTTATTCTCTTTTTTTACCTGTGAGTCTGCTAAATCTGCAGTAAGAAAAGTTAAAGTCCGATCTTGGATCTGCAAGTTCTTAGGTATTCTTAGTCTGCAGTCAAGTTGTGTTCTAATCCTTTCCTTTAGATATTCTTAAGAGTTTTGTCTTTTATGACTGGGAATTTTCTTTGAAAATGTTTGATTGAGTCAAGCACATATGTAGGATGAAGTCAACCTTTTCGACAAAATTCATGTCACAAATATTTACTAGAGAAAGTTTACTTCTCTCATCGTCGTACGGGAGGAAGAAACTCAAACGTTTTTCTCAACACAAACATTATTTTTACTTACAGTGATACATTCTTTCACATAGCAACTAGAGACATTTAGCTGAATATACTCAAAAAGGACAATATTAAGAAAATACTCCACACACCTAAAAACTCAATTCGCTGTAGCCAAATTTTTTCGTTTTTCTGTTAATACCCCTATAAGTTACTATTTTTTATCTAGGTCTGTTTATAGCTTCATTTTTCACCATACAATTTGTTTGATTTTCGCACCTTCATGTAAAAGAAATCTGTAGGATATTGCAAAAATATCAAATAGTTACTATTATAGGTAGGATGTAAAACATATAAGGTGATATAGTTATGTTATAAATTAAGGTTGTCGGTTTAGAATGATTACAATTTTAACTTTACCATGTTAGCTTTTAAGGTGGCCAAGTATTATTTTTAAGAGATCTTAACTTAGATATCATAAGTACATGTTCAAGTTGTATGTCTGCGGTAAATTTCTGCACTATATATTTGTTATATATGATGAGATTGCAAGATAGCTTGGAGATAATACAAAATTGTTATTCATTAGCCTTTTCTATACTATAAATGAAAAATTAAAGATCTAACTTTAATATGATTGAAATGTAATGCTTTTCTAATCATATATCAATATTACTATTCCTTAAGGAAGCATATTAGATTATTTGTAAAATTAGACACTAATATTCTATATATCATCTAACCTTACCTGATAACGTTAATGTATCAGTTAGCATTATAAATATCAACCATAATAGTTAATCATGTATTCAGGTTATTATCGGCTAAGTTATATGTTACACATTATTTATTTGTTTTCCCCCTTACATGAGCTCTTTACATGTGAATCACTTACAAAATCATTGTCCCTAACACATTTTTTAGTGACTACTGCATCAGTTTCCTTTGGTGGTACATACGATCATAAGAACATATCAAATAAAAGATAATATATCCATAATTCTTACTTATATTGTTAAATGATAACAAATAAGTAATGTGTCTAATATAAAATGTAGCAGATAATTACATGAATATCTAATGTCTTAGAGAGACATCCACGTTCTTCCGGTTAGCATTCAACAAACCATTCTCTCGGTCAGCGAATATGATCCCAAAATCACTCATAAACGATAACTCAGACCTAGGAATTGCTTGCATAGTTGTGATTTGGACCACCTACATATTCTCTTTATTCTTCCTTTTCACAAGTCCACGAAGTTAACACATACTTCCATGGACTTAGCATAACGCAAACTTGATTCATGAGGGTTCAGATAAATGTATTTTCAAACGGAGAAAATTTTACCTTTAAAGCTTATTTTGGTAAACCATGGAATGTATGCGACAAAGGTAGGATGAAGAGTGACAAAATGGTTATTTCTACGAAAGTTATTTTTACATCAGCTTCACGATAGGACATGTAACAATATATATAAATCATAGTTAAACTCTACTTAGAAATCATAGTTGTTACGCTACAACTTGCCAAATAATAAAACAAGTTATTGTTATAGAAGATGTTACAATGCCAATTGCCATCTAATAACAGTTTTAACTGTTACAATACAACTTGCCATATAATGAAAACTGATATCACCGAGAGTATTTTCTTAACAAGTAAGCTATTAGGATCTACTATTAGCACCTAACACCAATTTCAAAAAGATATCAATACTGGATACAATGCGGGCTACGAGTCACAAAGATATTAATCAGTAAATAAGTATATTAAATAAAAAGGCTTGGGTTCCGTACCCTCCGGAGACGGTTGCATCAAACGAGAAGGAGATGAGAACTAGACCTGGTGCAATGACGGGAACATGATGCAACTATCTAGGGTAAAGGAAGTGAAGGAGTCGCTGAAGTGTATTGCTCTGCCATCTGTGGCGTTTACCATCGCTTCCGCGCCTACCGTCACCTTACACCCACCGTTTTCTTCTTGTATGCTTCTTCTTTCTTTCCTCCTTCCTTCATTTGTTTTCTTTCTAGTATCTCTCTCTTCACTTTGTCTCTCATATTTCTCCTTTCCCTATTTTCTCTTCTTTCCATATATGGATAGGTGAGATAAAATCGTATTTTTCAATAAGATTTTTTAACCTCACTTCTAATAGAGACAAAATGGTATTAATCAAAATTTCACAATGCACAAAACATGGAAGGAGTAGTTTTCTAATATTGGTCTGAAATGTGTATATCTATCCTAATTTCTCTAGCAACTATGCTAAAATTGAAGATAGGATACATGTTACACATGTGTTTAGATATGTACGTAAGCATCAACACTTTTATCCTTCAAATATACACAATTATAAACACGGAAAAATACCCTTGCGGATCCAAGCCAAAACTCTTGTAATTTTCTTAATTTAAAGAAAGTATAAACCTTTTTAAACATCATTATTTTTAATGAATACAAAGAAAATATAGGAAAATATTTGATGTAAGTTTAGTTTCCTAGGTGTACAGGCTTCCAGCTCAAGCTCTCTATCTCTCTCGTCTGTGTGATTGATCAACCAAGAAGTAAAGCAAAAAATTACACACAAAGAATTATAGAGTTTCCCTAACTTTGGGTACTTCTCTCTTTAGGATCTTTGCCTAGAATTCACTAGATCATATAGTTTGTTACAGAAGAAGATGAATCTCTCTCTTGTCTAAACACCAAGACGATGATGACTTGAGTATATTCGACTCTTGAGGTTCTGAGCCAAAGGACAGTCTTTAGGCAGATGGGCCAACGCAACCAATCACCTGACCCGATCCATTCTTCTGTTCTGACGCTAAACCTCTTCAACACAACTCAAGCCCACATGATGATCTATGTTGAGCTGTTGAACCAATCCTCAGAATTCTCCACCTTTGTTCTACCTGCTCAAATTCGAATATGGCGGAGCCAATGAACAAGCATATGGGTGAGTTTACCCATATCAAATTTAAAATTGTAATATACATATATTGATTAATTGGTTGAATTTCATTAGTTTGACCAAACTTAATAGATAGCTAAGTTTATATACATAATTATTTGACCCTAGTGGCTTTTTCTTCTAGCTCTGCCCTGATGATGACTTTGACATTCACTTATGAATTTTTATCCTGGTATTATTTAACTAAGCGCATTAGACCATTCCAATCCTGATACCTGGTTAAGAATCTTTCAATTTCTTTTTTTATTATTATAATCTTTTTCAGTTGAAAAAAAGATAATTAATGGCAAGTCACCACCTAATAGCGGGACCTGCGAACAGTTACAATACTCCAAGCTAATTGATCCATAAATAAAGATATGAAAATGCCAATCTTTAATATATTGCAGGATCCATCAATTTTTTTACTATTTTCTATCTAAGTTTTAGAGATAAAAAAACTGGCAAAAAACTTTATTGGAGTTGCCCTTATAGCCGGTACATCCTCCAATGCGTCTAACATCCAGAGCAACAGTATCGTGGATTTCCTCCGGCGAGATACCATGCAAAGGAGAGACAACCAGAGCAACAGCGTCTTGAGTCTCCTGCTTTTACTATTAGAAATATTTTCAAATTTTTGTTTATACACTATATTTATTTTATTATTTTGCTTCATTAGTAATTAATTATGAAGTGTTTTATTTCATAATTTTAAAATTTCATGATTAAAAACATATTTCCGATAAGAAATTATCTTATTTACTATATAATATTTTCGGCTAATTTTTATTATATTAATATATAATTATTTAACTAATTGAATAAATAAAATTAAAACTGTAACTCTTTATTAAGAGTATGAATAATTTTAGAGAAATTTTCTCAAATAGTTTTTTTTGAAGTTTCTGTCATAAAAATAGTTTTGTGAAATTAGAATGACCAAAATAGCTTTTTTATCTTGAAATTTGTAATATTTATCTTTAATTTTTTAAAATTTGAAATCATATCCCTAAAATCTTACTCTTTAACTTTAAACCCGGTCTAGATTAGTTAACTCTAGGATGTACAAATATATTTATCCTTTAAATAAAATATTTTTTGATCATTGTCCTTTTTAAAAACTATTTGTGTGAAATAAAATAAAAAGAACTAACCAAGAGAATTTCTCATAATTTTAAATACTTATATTTTAAACTAAGAACTTATATAGCAGTATAAAATATCATTTCTTAAATAATAGTATAATACATTTCAACTTATCTTATAATTATTTAACCATATCATTTCTTATTTTTGGGGAAATTTTATATTTATCACAAACTTAATTTCAGTTTTCAAATTTATTGTAAAATATTAACATTTTCATAGATATCCTAGATTTGTGATAAAAAAAATATTTTAAAACATTTGTAAATGTTTAAAAATTATTTAATGAAATTTATAAATCCAATCTCACCCTTTAAATAATAATCACTAAACTTTACATTTAAGCGTTAAAATATTTTTGATCATAGATATTTTTCAAAAAGTGATATTTAATTAATGATATTTTTTAAAAATTCTTCTTATGTTTCCTTGATAGTTTTCATGATCCATTACATTCTTGCAAAAACACAATCAACGGTTCCAAATCAACTAACAACGATGATAAGTTAGAACAATATTTAAAAACGTTTTCCTTACTCAAGACTGAAGGGAAACTCTTTTGTATACGACCTGACAAAATATTCGAAAATATAGGAACTCGATCTAGCTAGTGATTAACATGCGTCTTCCAGTCACTCTCCAGTCTCCACAATATGGCTTAGTTGTATATACATATTCTAAAGGGTCACATTAAATCTAAGCCGTCCATGCGTCAAGCGGCAGCCACGAATCGTAGCCGTAGAAATGACGCGATGATGGGAATCAAGAAATGGAGTGCTTGTCCCACGTGTTGGCAAAACAGAACACACGGAAGCAAAATGGTCAGCTCTTACGGCAGCTTAACGTTACGACAATATCCTTAATCTGTTTCCTTGACAGACGGACGGTTCTAGTTCATTAATAGAAATAGTGCAAAAATCAACGGCTGCGTTTCGACTTTTGAATGTAATGATCTCACTCACTCTCATCGAGTGCACATACTTGCTTCACAAGAACGCTAACTAACTATTGTCTCCTGATTCTTGAGCCAGAGTGGGTTTTAGAAATCATGGCAGTGCATTGTGGGCTCATTGGTTTCTTTCATTTCTTATCTCAGGTAATTATAATAATATGAAATGCTATATATACGTCTGGTTTAATGTTAATTGGATTATAACTTCTAACTGTTTTTAAAGCTTTTTTTGCAAAAATAATCTTCTAACTGTTTTTAGCGTTTAAAAAAAACTTATATTTTTCTATTTTTCTTTATATATTTTTGAAACTAATTTTTTTATATATTTTTAGCAAAAAGAAACTGAGGATTTACATGGATAGGTAAACTCATGGATAGGCCTGTGCATGGATAGGTAAACTCATGGGGAAATGGGTGTTTTTGCTGTCTTTCGTTTGCTGTCTTCTTGGTTATGGTTTGATCAAGAATTAAAATGTGAATTCTCATTATAATAAAAAGGTTCGAGTATAAAAGGTATTGAGATGTTAACATAGAAATTAAATGTGGTTTCATAATCAGGATGTTTGAACTAATATCTAATCTGATCCCTAATTTTTTTAATAACGTCTAGCTAAGTAGTTTCAGTTACCAACTTGTTCTCAATAGAAACCGAAACAACGAGTTTATGTTTTGCCTCAAACGAGTTTATGTTTTGCGTCAAATAGATTACTCGTAGAATTTACAAAGCCAGAGCTAAGGATCAATGCCAATGGCTGTCTTGTGAAAAAAATGAGCAATTCATTTCCATCAAAAGGAGTAGAGGGAATTAATAGCCATCAAAAGGAAAAGGCAAGTGTGTTTGTTTTTGGGGTAACGTAAGAACAAGTATAAGAAAACAAAAAAAAAGATACGTTGAATCGATATTTCTAAACATATGAAGCCAAACAACCATCTTGGCACCAAGACAGGCGTATCCATAGATGTTTGAAAAAGTTATTACCCCCTCGATTTATACAAAAACCCCTTTCAACATTATTATTAGTTTTTAACCATAATGCTTAAAATTTCCAAATTTTCCCTTTTTCCGAATTTCTTGAATTTATAGAGTTTATAGTTAAAACTAAATTCACAGCAATTTAAACCATTTTATTGTTTATAAACTAAAACTATTACACCAACTTTTAACTTTATATATATATTTTAGTGTTTAAAGTTGGAGTTTTATGAGCTAAACCAACTCTGATTAAAACTATACGATCTTGTTAATGTAGGAAATTCATACAGATATCTACTAAAAGATTTTTTAATCTCCGACAGAATGACAGAGAAAACAACAACTCTGTGATCGTATTCGTTACAGAAGTCAACAAGTCAATGACAAAAATCCAACAACAATGCTCTTGTCATCTATAAACTAATGAATATTAATTAATAATTAATTAGCACATTATTAAGAATAGTAATCAAAATGAAGAAGATTACGGAAGCAGTAATCTTGTAATTGGGTTGCCCTATAAGACTCGTCACACACCACAGCTCACAAAGCTTGTCTTCTCGTTCAGACTTCCAATACTCTTCTCCTTCTCTCTTTCCACCTTCTGCTCTGCTCCACCACCTCCTCCTCTCTCTCATATCTAGAGGAAGTGTTAAATTTGTCTTATTTATGCAATAAGGACCACTTCCTCTCTCTATAAAAACCTCAAACTCTCTCACTCTCCGATCTCTCTCTCTCTCTCTTCGCTAACTCTTCCCCAGTCAGAAATTGCAATCTGCCATCTCCAAGATTCTATGTTTTAACTTTGTCTTTTTAACAGGTTTGCATATATATTGTTACAAAAACTACTTTCCTTCTTCACTCCAAGGAAAAATACTGTTTTTTTTTATTATTTGGTAAAAAAATAATCCATTTTTATCAGTGAAGAAGAAGAAATGCAGGATCCATCAGCTTATTACCAGTCCATGATGGCGAAACAACTACATCAGCAGCAGCAACAATCGCAGTTTCCAGACCAAGAACAGCTAAAGTGTCCTCGCTGTGACTCACCGAACACTAAATTCTGTTACTACAACAACTACAACCTGTCACAGCCCCGTCACTTTTGCAAAAGCTGCCGTCGTTACTGGACCAAAGGCGGCGCTCTCCGTAACGTCCCCGTCGGTGGCGGTACTCGCAAGAACGCAAAACGATCCACCTCTTCCTCTACTTCTCCTTCCCAAAACAAGAAGGCCAAAACTCCCGATCCGGATCATGATCTACAAAACGGAACCAAACCGGATACAGATCCGACCCGGATGCTGTACGGGTTTCCTATCGGAGACCAAGACGTGAAAGGAGTGGAGATGGGTGGTGGTGGGAGTTTTAGCTCGCTTTTGGCGTCGAATATGCAGTTGGGTCTTGGTGGGATTATGCTTGACGGGTCGGGTTGGGATCCAGGTATGGGGTTGGGCGTGGGTTTGAGGAGGAGCGAAACGGGTAACGGAGGAGGTGGTAACCCGTGGACCGATCTGGCTATGAACAGAGTGGAGAAAAATTGATGATGAAGAAAAGGAAGGGTACTTTCGTAAATTATGGAGATGCAAAACTGATTTTAGATGACTTGAGTCATCACGTAGACAATTAACAGGTTCGATGTTATGTCATTTTCGTATTATATTCCCCTCCTGTTACTACTCCCTTTTGTTATTTTATATAAAATCAGTTTGTTAAAATTCTAATCTCTTATGTAATAGAAGAATTTCAGTTATTTTTTCTGCGAATTCTCAGTTGATTGTCTTTTTGTTTTTTCTTTTTAATATGCACTACTCACATACAAAATGTAGTGAAACACTTGCGTTAGTGTTTCAATAAAAAGAACACTTGCATTAATTCTAGAACAAGACTATCTACAAAACTCATGACGTCAATGAGAGTTAGTAGTAAAAATGTTAGTAAAAGACTTTCATTAGTTGTAGAACAATCCTATCTTCGAAATTCATGACGTTAAATGAATTGTTGGCCACAGGATTATTGTTATTATATGTTGAACTGTGAGGTACTTATTAGCCGACGATTTTATGTTACTGGTTCGAAGCCCTTTTAAATATTCGCAGAATAGGTTCTTCAAACCGAATATTAGAATTATGTAATTGTGCATGACACTGACATAGATCAACAACATTCTTACGGCATGCGATTTCGTAATGAAAATAATCACTTTATATAGTCACCTAAGTTCTAGAATCATGATATTGACTCAGTCGCCTGTGTTTTCCTTGAGTTCAAAATTGCATTTCCTATGTTGTATAATTTAAATAGTGGTTAAACATTGTATTTTTCAATTATTTAGACAAAGAAGACAAAAGTTTACGTCACTAAGAACATTTTGTTTTAGATAATTTTGAAATAAGTGAAAAATAGCAATCCGGAATATTTTATTCCTCAAATACTTATGCTATTTTGTATTCATTGGTCTTTTAAATTTGAAACATCGTTTTGTTAATTACTATTACTAACAACTTTTGTACTCATTACAAACTCGTTTAACACGCGATTGACATTCACAAAGGGTGGCGAGTGCTATGGTTTTTGACTAAAGTTATAAATAACGGCTATGGCATTCTCACAGATTAATATGTAGTCCACATCACCGTTTAGGTGATTTTATATACCGGATGAAGTTTGTTTAATGATCCTATGTATTTTATATTGAGAGAAGAATCACCTAGAAAATGTGATGTCGACTATAGAGTGATCAGTACTACTTTCATTTTTGAACAACAGTAATCAGTACTATGTATCATCTTAATTTACGGATCAAACATTCGTATCTATCAATACGCGTTGTTGTTTTAGGCAAAGCTATGAGCTATGGTTGTAATTGTAGCATGACTGTTGTTCTACACCCGAGTAAATGTAAGTGGTAGCTATGAGCTATGGTTGTAATTGTACGCATGACTGCTATTCTACTACACCCGGGTAAATGTAATGCTTAGCCCAACATCATACAATGGCTGTAACTGGAATGCTATTTGGGGAGTAGATTTGTTTAGAATGCATCATTCTATTGCGATCCATAAAATATTTATGATCAGACACAATGAATACCATTTCATAACAATTCTATATATTCTATTTTTGGAATGAAACAAAACAAAAACCATTTGCAAAATCCATTCCTTTTGTTCCACAATATAAACTCTCGTGAATGAAAGAAATAAGTGGAATTAACTACTCCATTAATACTTTTAGTTTCTATTTCATTTTATTTATTATTCCATTCTTGCTATTCCAAAAATATGCATTCCTTTTATTCATGATATTCATACTAAGAAAACCAGTTACAGCCAATATATACTAACTATATTTTCTCACCATATTGGTTGAGTACATGTAACATCTGATCATTGACACTCCAAAATTATTAAAATGCTATTGACATTTATGTCACGGACCGCAATCTCTTAATTCATATTTATAAAAGATGAATTATTTCACCTCAACATACTTCTAGCTTAGATTTTTTGGTTCGATAAATTTGTTTTGGAAATAGGAAGATAGAGAGAGATATGAGAGATCCAATGTGGTTACAAAAAATTGCTCTTTCGATTTGAGATATTTTGTATTTGACCGGGGAGACAAAGAACAACAAGTTGCATTTTATATTATTTATATACGGTTTCCTTTTACTTTTATTTTCACTGAAAAATTTTAGTTTACAATTTTTTTTTTTAAATCGTGAATGGAATGCATCGCAGGCGTGATTGCATGCCATGTCCACTCAAACTCTATGATCAGTGTCCACTCAAACTCTATGATCAAATGCACCAAGGCATATTTTGCAATCCATGTCAAATCAAATATTCAATCTCGAATATTAAAATTAGGCCCTGATTAATTAGGTCTTGACGTCCAATCAAAATCATAAGATTATGGTTTGAGTGTTGCCAGATAGAGTAAATTTTTTTTATCAAACCTTTTCCATTACAAACTTAAATACCGTTTACAATTCTAGAAACAGAGTTTTGTTGAAACAGAGCATCCTTGGCCAACTGATCAGCTGTCATATTATAAATACGATTGATAAATTTAAAGGAGATAAATTTCAAGAAACCACTCAACACACTGATGTCATGGAGAATAATCACATACTTATTTCCTGTGATTAGAGAGATAAGATTTCTTGAATCAGAGAAACAAATCAAGTCTTGAATTTCATGAGCAATAGCAGCTTCCATAGCTGCCTTTAAAGCCACGCCTCCGCCATTAGTACATATGCCACCACTTTAGATGAAGTCGAGCCTTGGACTAGCGTGGATCAATCGGGTTTCAAGCAAATCCATCCCAAGCCTCCTGAGCATGTGGAGCTGTTCCAGGCAGCATCGGAGTAACAAGAGAAGATATTGTCATTTACCTGAGGGGCAGTAGGCGATTGAATCCGAGCTTCAGGTCTGGGACAGTCTTTAGGCGAATCTGAAGGGGTTTTAATGCTTGTGTTGGCATTCTGCCATTCACGAGCTGTCTTGACGGCTTTATCCAATACCTCAGATTATGAGAAAGACTTGTCTTCGAAGCATAATTTTTTCTAATTGTCCAAAGAACCCACAAGATCCAAGGGTAAAGTGGGACAGAACAACCCAAAGGTGGTAGGTTGATCATCTGTTTGCAGGCCTTGAGTAGATCCTTAATCGACGAACACGAAGGGCCAGATGGTACAAACATAGTAGGGCAAGACTCCCATAATCTTCTAGCAAATGTATAGTGGAACAAAACATGAAGAACATATTCGTTTTCTCCACATCTTTTACACCTACCATCAACTTGCATTCCACATTTAAGGAGGGACTCACCTACTGTCAGCGCATTAAATCTTCCAGAGAAACTGCCAAATTTTTGGAGAGCAAGTGATATTCCAAATACATTTCCTCCAGTTAAAACCGTGGTGTTGTCTTTCCACATTGAGCTTTACAGAAGCATATCCTGTCTTTGTTGAATATTGTCCCGATTTGTCCAAAAGCCATACTAGCACCGTCTTTCTTCTGTAGGGAGCTCGGGACAATCTTTTTGATGAAGACCTCATATTGGGATAAGAAGAGCTTCAACTTCTTTACATCCCATACTGTTGAATTAGGATATAAGAGATCACAAACCATCATATCTTTAGATTCTATTGATGGGGGGACCGTTGGGACCTAGTTGTTGAGTAAAGGACAGCCAGCTTTCACCCCAAACTCTAACTGAAGTCCCATTCCCAATCATCCAGCCTAATTCCTTTTTTTTTCAACAGATCACGGCCCGTAAGGATGCCTCTTCACCCATGCGATGTAGCGTTAGGAGCAGAGCAGTTTAGAATATCGTCAACCCGACAATACTTATTAAGAAGAGTCTGGCCAATCAGAGAGTTGGGATTTTTAGTAGTCTCCAAGCGTGCTTAGCAAGAAGGGCATCATTGAAAATTTCAATTTCCTTAAAGTCCAGATCTCCTTCTCCTTTGGGTAAGGTAAGAGTATCCCAAGCAATCCAGCACATTTTTAGAATCTCAGGTTTAGCATCCCTCCAGAACCGGGTAAGGACACTTTAGATCTGCTTGCATAGAGATTTCAGTAACTTGAAACAGGACATGTCATATGTTGGCATTGCAGGTAGCACTGTCTTCAGCAAGATTATTTTCCAGCACCCGAAAGGAATCTTGCCGTCCAGCTATGTGATCGCTGCTTAATCTTGTCCACAACGCTTGCGAAGATATCTTGTTTACGTCTTCTGAAATGCTCCGGTAGGTCCAAATACTTCAATATTCCTCCTTCGTTGGAGATCTTTAACTCCCGTTTTGCTCGCTCGTTTGCTGCCTGGACTGTTTTAGAGGAGAAGGTGATAGCAGATTTTGTCCAATTAATGCTTTGTCCCGAGGCAGCCTCATATTTATTACAGATGCACGTCAAAGCTGCACAACTTGAAGAACTGGATTTATTGAAAAACATCATGTCGTCCACAAATAACAGGTGGTTAATTGGCGGACAGTTTCTAGCAACTTTTACTTTTGAAAGGGATAAAAGTGAAACAACCGTACTAAAATAAAAAAATTATTTTTTCTTAAAAGAACGATGAAAGAAAAGTATACACTACTAAACAGTAACCAGCGTAAAATAATTTAAAACTGTATAAATAATTTTATCTTACTGAAAACTTTAGCAGTTGAAATAACGAGAAATAGTTAAAAAAGACATTAATCATGAATCTCAGAGTAAATCAAATAATTGTTTTTTTCTCCCAGGCACTCTTCCCAAGGCCACTAAAGAAAGTTTGACTTCTGCTACCTCCACTGCTTAAAACTCCCCTTCCACCGTGAGACTACAGTATATCCAGCGCACCTACTTTCCGGCGAGGAGGTTTTCTTAACGTTTCGAGCTCCCTAGAGCTCGGCCATCACTTCTACGGTCTTAATTCAGTGATCCTATGGAGAACTTGAAGCAGATCTGGAAAGAAGTATGGTCCACAAAATGTAAAAGCTTTAAGTTTGTCTCCTTGGAGGGGAACAATCCTTAAACTCTGTTACTTATTTTACTATCTACTACAGGTTTACCTCGTCTCTGAGGATTTACCCAAGAGTTGGGTCTTCATCCATACTAGCTATTCCTATTTACTGCATCTCGGCTTTACTTGAGTGGTTGAGAGGTACGATTTATTATGGCGCATCGACTCTCACGATCCGACAAGGAGAAGTGGCTTACGGGCCCATCTAGATCTACCCGCAGACCTCCAGTTAAAATCCCAGCAGTAGATACTAACTCGTTGATAGAGGAGAATAAACTCACTCTCATTGGCAGAGTAACTAATCAAACCATCCATAAAACAAGAGCCCTTATGGATTTCTTTCTTCAACACTGGAAGGTTTCAGGTTCAATAACTGGCAGAGATCTTGGCCCTCATCTATTCCAATTCAAGTTCGAATCAGAGACAGATCTCCAGTTAATTCTAGCAAAAGCTCCATACCATTTTAAAAAATGGATGATAATTCTCCAACGATGGGAGCCTATAATCTCAGATTACTTCCCGGCCCTCATACCCTTCTGGGTAAACATCCATGGGATCCCCCTCCACTACTGGACATATATTGTCATTGAAACCATTGGTAATGAGTTGGGTCCGGTGGAAGATTTCAAAGTTGAGAGAGCAAGAATCAGAGTCTGGGTAAATGGTCTAAAACCATTGGAAATGTTCCTGGATATTAGTTTACCGTCGGGAGAAGTAAAGCAGGTGGAACTTGAGTATGCAGAATTAGGACAACACTGCTTCTTATGCCATTCTCTCTCTCACGAGAAAGATAACTGCCCATCACAACAAACGCACACTAATACAAGGCACTCTGTGGCCCCTAATATGGGAATCTCCCAAAGCCGTACGTGTGATAGGTTGGATGCGGACAGACGTAGTCAAGCTGAAAAGAAACAATTCCGTTGAGAACCCTCTTACCCTCCGATGAGAAGTGGTAACTCAGCTTCCTGGCAAAGACCACATAATGAGGGATCAAAATCTAGCTACGACTGGAAGCAAGATAAGAATTTTCGATTTACTTATGGTGCTAGAAAGGATCCTCACTACCAAAGTGTATCTTTTAGAGATTCAGAGAATGCGGCAAGACGTCCTTCTGCTAAGGAAAGATTGTCCTTTGAGAAGGGGAGATCATCTGACTCTCCTAGCCAGGCATTATCAAGACATTCCAGAGGCACTGTACGGAATGAATGGAGACCTGTTCAAAGTAGCTCCCATACTGATACTGTCTCAAGAGCTGGTCACGCACAGGTATCCCATACTCCATCTTCTAGACCTCCACGTGAACGAATTAAGCTGCGCACAGCAATCTCTAATCTAGAAGCGGGAGATGGGAATCTTCCATCACAAGAAAGGATTTCAGCTTTTAATAGACTGTCTCTTCCTACAGAAAGGGTCCCCCTCTTATAAGATGGAAGCGCTAATGCGGATTCAGAAAGACTCCAAGAGGTTAATATCCAATATATGGAGGAAAATTTGCCTCTGAACCAATCTGGTGGAAGTAATATTCCTTCTTCCTCAAGGATACAAAATAGAGGATCACTGGATAACTATGATCCCGCCCAAAACCGATCCCCCATAAGAACCTTGAGTGAGGATAGACTTATGTGTCACTAAGACTGGGACCTCTTTGCGACCCAGAGCAAGATGAAGATGATGAGTGCTTCCCAGCACCTGCAAAAGGAACTAAAACCAAGGCCGCCCCGCAACTTAGCAGCAAAATTGTAGGGACCTCGACGTCAAACAAAATAGCTGGTAAGAGCACAACACAAGGGGTCAGTGTGAAGCGAAGGAGAGTTACGAAATCGAAGGAATCTCCAAAGAGGAAGGTGCTCCAAGATGCTATCACCAGTGGCAAAGGCACCACAACAGCAGCAGGGAAGCAGCAACCCCGTATGAAACTAATTCCAGCGACGAAGAAGAAGGGAACGGATTTTCGGTCCGGTCCAAAACCTCTTCCTTAGTCAACATGAGCTGGAACTGTCAAGGTATAGGGAGCAAATTCAAAGTTTGTCGGCTACGGGAGTTCCGCTCTAAGAATTCCCCGGATATTATGTTCCTAATGGAAACAAAAAGACAAGATGAGGAGGTGTACAAGATGTCTCAGGGCACTGACTTTACAAATCACTTCACCGTTCCTCCTATAGGACTTAGTGGAGGCCTCGCTCTCTCATGGAAAGACAATGTCACTGTGGATATACTATTCTCTTCTTCGAATGTAATCAACACATGTATTGTCTTCAATAAAAAAACCTTCTTTGTGTCCTACGTTTATGGCGCTCCTAACCGTGAGGACCGTCCCCTCTTCTGGAAACTCATGTCTGATCTGGGAGCTCAACGTGATTCAGCCTGGCTCATCACAGGCGACTTCAATGACCTTTTAGATAATGAAGAAAAAGAGGGAGGACCGTTGAGATGGGAGGGATCCTTTCTATCCTTCCGTAACTTTGTGTCTCAAAACGGTTTATGGGATTTACAATTCTCTGGTAACTCCCTATCCTGAAGAGGAACGAGATATTCTCATTTCATCCAATCGCGCCTTGACAGAGCAATGGAAAATGTGGAATGGATGGAATTATTTCCAGCAGGTCGAAGTGAGTATTTACGGTTTGAAGGGTCTGATCATCGACCCCTTTTAGCACACTTCGACCAACACTTAAAGAAAAAGAAAGGTCTCTTTCGTTACGACCGGAGACTCAATGATAAACCTGAAGTTAGATTTCTGGTGGAGAACTCTTGGGATAAATCTAACCCTGAATCTGTTCTCTCAAAGATCAATAGGGTTAGAAGAAACCTAATAGACTGGGCGAAAAACCAATCAGCAGTGACCACATAATGGATAGTCTCCCATCAAAGGTTGCTGGAGCAAGCTCTATCAGCATCAGCTCCTGATCAACCCCGCATTGAAGAGCTCAAACGGACTTTGGAAACTGCATATGCAGAGGAAGAAGCCTACTGGCGACAAAGAAGTCGTATACAGTGGTTAAGTGCGGGAGATAAAAATACGAGATTTTTCCATGCGGTTACTAGAGGCCGACGGGCTTGCAACAAGTTCTATATTATCAAAGATGAGGCTGGCCAGGCCTTTTATGAAGAAAATCAAATCGTTAATGACTTTTCCTCCTTCTATAAAGACTTGTTCTCTGCAGGATCCCCAACTTCCTTGGATGTAGTTCAAGAAGCTCTAATCCCGAAGGTCACTTATGACATGAATCAGCTCCTGATAGCGATCCCTAGTATAACTGAAGTTCAAGAAGCTGACTTCTCAATAAATCCGGACAAAGCGCCGGGACCGGACGGCTTCTCGGCGGGGTTTTATCAGTCCTTTTGGAGTGTTATCGGGGAAGATATATACCGGGATATTAAGGGCTTATTCGAATCAAGCTGTCTACTTCCAAGACAAAATGAAACACACCTCAGGCTCATTCCGAAGATCTTACGCACCAAGAAGGTCTCAGATTATAGACCTATCGCGTTGTGCAACACTCAATACAAGATAATAGCCAAGATCCTATCTAAGAGGCTCAAACCCCTCCTCCACAATCTGATCTCGCCATCACAATCTGCCTTTGTAGCAAATCGCTCAATTGCGGATAACGTTCTAATCACACACGAGATTTTACACTTCCTGAGACAATCAAAAGCGGAAAAGCACGTTTCGATGGCGGTGAAAACATATATGAGTAAGGCATATGATAGGATCGAATGGACTGTTCTGAGAGAAGTTCTGGTGCGACTTGGCTTTCATGAGAAAGTGACGGGGTGGATTATGGAATGTGTATCATCTGTGTCATATGCCTTCCTCATTAATGGAGGCCCCCAAGGTTACGTAGTACCTACGAGAGGTCTGAGACAAGGTGATCCGCTCTCACCATACCTCTTTATCCTTTGTACGGAGGTACTGGCTGGACTGTGTAATAAGGCGTTAGAGAATGGGACTCTCCCAGGAGTTTAGGTGGCTCGAAATTGTCCTCCTATTAACCACCTATTGTTTGCCGATGACACAATGTTCTTCGGTAAATCGAGCTCAACAAGCTGTAGCACCCTAGTCTCAATCCTGAGCAGATATGAGAGAGCTTCCGGTCAGTGTATTAATAGAACCAAGTCAGCTATAACCTTCTCCTCAAAGACGAACCAGGAAGCAAAAGCGAGGGTGAAGCGTGAACTGAATATCAACAATGAGGGCGGAATTAGGAAATATCTTGGGCTGCCGGAAAATTTTGGAAGAAAGAAGAGAGATATCTTTGCTTCACTTGTTGATAGAATTCGTCAAAAAGCCCATGGTTGGACTACCAAATTTCTGTCGGGAGCAGGGAAAATGATTTTTTTAATGACGGTGTTGGCTGCCTTACCGACATATACAATGAGCTGTTTCAAACTTCCCAAGTCCTTATGTAAACAGATACAATCGGTTCTGGCCCGTTTCTGGTGGAACATGAAACCAGAACTAAGGAAGATGTGTTGGGTGTCGTGGGATAGACTCACTCTTCCAAAGAATGATGGTGGACTCGGTTTCAGGGAGATAGAGTAATTTAATGATGCACTGCTAGCTAAACATGCTTGGCGACTCCTTAAAATCCCTCATCTCTGCTAGGAAAAATTCTCCTCAATAAATATTGTCGATATGAGGGATTAATGGACTGTACTGCCCCATGTTCTGCCTCCCATGGCTGGAGAGGGATTCTTGCAGGCAGAGACCTTCTAAGGAAGGGTTTGGGATGGTCCATAGGGTCTGGTGAAAGGACACATGTGTGGTGGGAGAACTGGCTTTCACTAGAAAAACAAATCGCTCCCATGGGCCCTCCAACACTACAATCACAAGCCTCCGCGTGAAAGATCTTTTGTTGCCATCCTTTGATTGGAATGTGTCTATGATTAAACGCCTTTTACCTGTTCGTGAAGCTCAGATAAGAAAGCTGGTTCCTAGCGCAACAATGGAGGATGAACAAGTCTGGCTTTTTGAGAAAAATGACAAATATTCAACTACGTCAGGGTATGCAGTGGCAAAGACTCATGTCAGTGATTCTCACTCAGATTTTAACTCGAAACACTGCATCTGGAATGTTAAATGCTCACCTAAAGTGTGTCATTTCCTCTGGAAACTCAAAAACCAATGCCTTGGCAGTAGGAGAAACTCTGTTACGTAGAGGAATCCTCGCTGAAGGAAAGTGTAAGAGGTGTGGCGAACTGGAGTCAACCTTCCATGTGATGTTCGCTTGTCCAGTAGCAAGGAAAGTATGGGACTTGGCCCCGGCGTGTTTGGTCCCAGGTGTAAACTCTTGTGTATCAATGGGAGAGTTTCTGAACCAATGTACTAAAATGACCAACATCCCGCCGCTGGGTTTAGTTTCTCCTCTATACCTGTGGATCATGTTGGTGTTGTGGACTAGCCGTAATCAATTTATGTTTGAGGACAAGTCTTTTTCTGAAGCAGAAATGTTAATGAAAGCTATCAAGTTAACTAAGGAATGGCAAGCCTCTCAGCCTGCCCCGAAAGTTATATCTGCTTCGCCCACACCAAAGGTTATCAGTTCCTCAGGCAACTCAGTTACCGGCCAATGCTATCCTCTGTTATTCCGATGGGGTGTGGAATGCCTCCACTTGTGACGGTGGTATGGGATGAATAGCAACGGATTCAGAAGGAAATACCAAGTTTCATGGATCATCATCTCGCCAATATATAGCTTCAGCTTTGATGGCAGAAGCTATGGCACTAAAATCAAGCCTTTCCATGGCTGTTTCGCTGGGTTACAAGGACGTAGTCTGTTTCTCGGACTCCAAATGTCTAGTTGGCCTCCTAACAGAAAAATCTTCTGTGGTAGCTCTTCAAGGGATCCTCCATGACGTCAGCATGTTGAGTAGATCGCTTAATTCTATCTCCTTTAAATTTATCTCTCGTCTCTGTAATTCTGTGGCAGATCGCAGTGCGAAAGATGCTTTGGTTGTACTCTTCAACTCCTCTTCAGGGATGTTGAATGTTGTTTCTGATGTTTAAGTTAATGAAGTTAAGGATTGACCAAAAAAAAGAAAGAACGAGAAATATTTTTTTGGTTAAAATATTTACTCTATTTATATCATATAGTCATACTCTACAAGAAGTGATTTTCAATATAAAAAAATTTGCAGTGATAGAATATTATTTTTGAAAGTCAAGAAAAAAAAAATATATATATATATATATATGTGTGTGTGTGTAGTTAATGTATTTGGATAAAAAGGACCAAATAACATTCTGGCTCACATATAATTAAAGATGTAGATCTCTACCCATACCATGCAACAAGTTTTATATGTAGATTATTTTAATGAAAACAAATGATAAAATAAAAAATGTCAAAATGAAAAGGGCTGGCAAATTAGATGGTGGTCCATGTGCCTATAGATACTAGATAGCGTTAAGATACCGAATTAATATAATGGTCCACTTCTTTGGCACTAATTATTGCAAAATGTTTGAAATATATATCAATAGCCCTACAAAAATAACATCAATATTGGTTTATGTTGAATTGACAGTGTTTAACTAAATGAAGCTATCATTTCTGAAATTTCTTGTGATGGGCTCACTGTTGACTGTTTTGGTAATGGTCCACTCTTATTACCTATTACTCTTATACTTAACCAAATTCACATGTCTTGTGGGGGCTGTCTTGCTCAATTCATGTTGTGCTTATTGTACAATATATCAATTTGAATATTTATTGTACTGATAACTATATCAGTATAAGTGCAACGACTACTATTCATCTCACTGTTGTACATGTGACATCCCTATCAATCCAATTGTTTCTTATTATCATTATTATTTTATCTCTTTGAAATAAAATTATAAGATATTTGTTGCTGGATTCACAATATCTAGATTTGGAAAGAGTGGCTGGTCGTCCAACAGATATGTAAGTGATAACAAAACAATCATGTGAAAATTTCAGGAATGAGAATTTAGGTAAAGGGGATCATGAAGGTGGTGTATTTGTTTAACACATCATGAAGGTGGTTATAGAAAAAGCTTAAAATGATCTAAATGTTTGAAGAAGTGAAAACCAAGAGAAGAGAAGAGATTACGTGGAGACAAGACGAGCCTTGTGTTAAAAATAAAAGACGAGCCTTGTACGTATGCCACATGCCAATCACTTCTTCCTGTTAAACATGTATTAAAAGTGTTATTCTCGAGTTTCTAGTACACAAATATGCGAGGTTTAGTGTTATAATTAAGTCTTTGGTACATGTATGTGTTATAATGTAGCTGACCACTCTTGCTTGACCATGCAACATAATGCTCAGAGTCTGCGCTCCTGCCTTTGTGTGTCAACACCGAGACCAGATCATAAACTCCGGTCCAGAGCCCCTTTAACATTTTTATGAACCTTCGGACAAAAATAAGTTTAAGATCCTTTGAAATTTACATTTTGTTTATTTCTAGTAAGTTTTTAGACTGTATGAATAATATTTTACATTTTTATATAAATATCAAAATATAAAAAAATATATTAAAGCTTATTAAATTTATTTTGTGAACAAAGTGTTTCTCTTCACTCTTTTCTCTCTAGCGGTTAAACCTAATCTCACATTTGTGCTTTATTCTGGCGTTCGGAGGCTGCCATCTCGGCTGGTACGTTAGCTCTGACGTCGGAGGCTCCTCTCACCCTTCTCTCTCGTTTTTCATTTGCTCACCTTTCTCTTCTCTCTGTTTGTGTTGATATGTTTGGAGCTTTGTTGAAAATCTTGGTGGAGGACTCCTAGATCCTTTTCGGAGGGAGATAGATCCACTTTCTTGGGGCTCGTTACTGGTGCTACAACGAGGCGTTTCAGTTTTGGAGGTAGTTGGGTTGTTTTTTTTGAGTTTGGTCCAGTATATCTGTGTGTTTTCCCCTTTCCATGTCTTACTGGATTCAAGGCTGTGATGGCGTGTGGGTGTTGGGAGGCTCTCTCCTTGGTGCTTTCAAAGGTTTAATCCCGGCGGGGGTCGGTGTTGAGTGGAAAGATGGGTTTCATTTTTGTCGTAGCTCGGTGTCTTGGTACGACCCACAACTTCGTCGTCATTCAAAGGTGACATCAGTTGTTATGCCAGCGGGTGCTCAGCTAACCGGTGTCCATGTTGCGATATGTTGGTTGAGAGGTCCTCGAGTGTAGCTCAAGGGGTGTTCGTTTGGTCTTTTTCTATGGCTGATCGAGCCTCACCTCAGCGGTTGCTCTCCCATTGCCTCACATTCTCGTGTTCTACGGCAAGTATGTTAGGGTCAAGCGCTCGACCCTCCCTTCATCAACGGTTTGCTTATGTGTCTTTGACGGGAGTGATGTTAGATGTGCAGATGGGACCAAGTCGAATTTCCAGATTTGGGCCAGGGTGCCGTTTAGTTCTTAGTTAGACCAGTCGGGTGAATGAATGTCGCACAGATCTGGTGAAAGGACATCATCTCAATGCTCAGAAGCCACTTGATTCATGAGTGGATGGATCTTTCTATTTATTTTATTTTTGCAGGATTTGAAGCGCTTGTCCGTGGAAAGGCTATCACCGCAACTTGTCTTTGGGGTTGAGTTCCATGTGGTGGCCTTTGGATCACTTGTGTATGTCTTATCTCAGCATTCATCTTATCTGGCTAAGAACTTAAAGTCTGAAATAACAAGCTTTGAGGAAATCATCATTAGCCAACTACTCCGGAGATGGCACGCAAAGAATCGTCATCCGAAGCAATAAGGCAAACCTCGCCCTTTGCAGTGGTTTTATCTTTGGTTGAGAATGGTTAGTTGATAGTCTAGGGATCGCGGAACGGTCTAATGAAACGTGTCAGTACGGCGGGCGAACCAAGCTAGCGGCGTTACATTGTGATTCAGATCATTTTGTTCAAATCAAACTTGTAACAACACTTGAATTTCCGTACAATCGGATGGTATTAATGGAAGTAAATATTTTTTTAGAAAAATATATTTTATAAATATTTTAACTATTGTGATATAAGGGATATATAATTGGATTTGGTTGTTCGCATCCATTGGCCCCATTTTAAACCGCCTTCTATTGCCTTATTAAATATTCCTCATGGAAGTCTCGAGATCAGTGCTCCAGTCATGTGAGACAAAGTATATACATTGATACATAGGCAAATGTCAAGAAGATGTAAGCAGATAGGATCACATTGTTTACTACTCCCTCTGTTCCTAAAAGATTCATATTCTAAATTTTTCAAACTTTTTAAATAAAACACAATAAATTTGCATAGTTTTTTGTATTTATCTTCTTTCTATAATTTTAAACCAATAAAAAAATCAATTAGTGCAATTAAGTTTTTTGAAGTTTACAATTAGCTAATAAAACATGTATTGAAAATGTAAAAAATAGATCTTTTAAAACAAATTTTTTTTCTAAAATATATATATTTAAGGAACGGAGGGAGTACTTTCTTTGGAATGACAACAATCATCAGAGAATCTGCTAGCTAACAGTTAAAAATAGGAGTATCAACAATCATCAGAGTATATACAAGTAAACTTTTCACAAGAAATACAACTAGAGTTTGAATAACATATACACCTATTACAGCACATTCCAATCTAAACAAGAGAGACCTTGAGAAGCGATTCTTTTGGAGAATATACCTTGTTGGTCGGGTTGATGATCCACATATAGAAATATACAGCAAACGATATGTACCTCAGCATCAGTCATTTTCACATATCACCATTTGAGCTGTTTGCACTGGTCTGTAGACCAAGCTTTTGACTTTTGATATCTCTAAGTTTCTGAAAGACATAGCTTATTAGTAGAGGTATACAAAATATCCACAAATTAGATTTGGTCCGTTCTTTGTTTGATCTGATAAAAATATATCTCGATGTAACTTTACGAATCAAAGTAAATATTAACTACATATTTTCCTGCACCATGTGCAATGATAAACTTTTTTACAAATTAAATTATATTTCAAATGAAATTTATTAATATTATATATTTTATTATTTTGAATAATATTTAATATAAATTTTATTTAATTAAGAAAGAGATTAATAAATTTCTTTAAAATTATATTTAATAATATTTATGTAATATTTTTAAAATTCGAAGCTTAGAAATTTTTTTATTTATTTATTTTGGTTAAATGTATTAAATCAACTTATATAAAATTACTAAGAAAATTCATATAAAATTTATATAGTTATTACAAATTATAACTAAAAATATTTATAAAAAATTATGAATCTAAAAGAAACTAATGATATTACAATTAAAAATTTATTAATTTTTAAAAGACGTAGAAAATTTTGAAATTATTAGTAAGAAAATTGTATACTTATAAAACTAAAATTAAATAAAATTTCAAAATTTATAATGCATATTTCCATATATTTATTTTTAGTGATGATTTGATTTATGAGTTATTACCATATGTAACGTATCCATTATTGCCAAATTCTATAAAGTTTACCAAAAATATAAATCAGCAATAAATATAATTGTCCATGCATATTTAACTAAAAACCATGTCATATTAACTATAAGTCATGTCATCAATCTTAGTAGTCATGTCATCATTTTTTAGTAAAATGATTATAGAGTGGACATGTGTCAAATCATTTCGCAAATAATATATAGGGGATATTTAATATCAATCAAAGGTAAAAAAAAAATGAAAAATACTAATATTTTCAACAATGATTGTCTGATTTAATCCACTATACACACACACACACATATACACACATACACACACACACACACACACACACATATATATACATACACATTTATATCTACATAGGTTATAAAATTTATATATTTCTATATAAATTTTATAATATTTTTATTCATCAAGTTGATTATATAGATATTCAATTTTTAAAAATATGTAGCTTTTAAAATTTTCTGAAAGACATATTATTAATTTTTATTGAAATTCATTTTAAAAATTTTAATTAGTTTGAAAAATTTGGATCAAAAAGAATATTAGGTAAAAATAAAAAAAAATTCTGGATATTCGATAAAAATACAAATTTTCCGAATATTCGAAACACCAAATATTTAGATTTAAGGATCAGAAAGAATCAAAAAATTAATTATCCGTGCGAAGCGGAACAGACTAAAGATACCTCTAAAATTCTTGAATCTGTTCCATGCTTACCCCTACTTGTCAATTGATTAAATAAACCACTTCATATGATAAGAACACATTAAAACTTGACCGTATAGTAAGAAGCTGAAGAACCTCAAGGGCGTTATCCGGTCCTTTAACAAGATTAATTATTCAGGTCTTGAGAAGCGAGTAAGCGAAGCGGCTACAGCATTGGCGGAGTGTCAGCAGAATTTTCTTGCAAGCCCCTCCGCTGCCCTTGCTGAGCTTGAAAAAGGGGTGCATAAGCGTTGGACCACTCTTGCCCTTGCGGAGGAGAAATTCATGTGCCAGAGATCAAGAATTCAATGGTTGGTTAGTGGAGACAGTAATACTGCTTTCTACTTTAAAATGGTGGCAGCTCGTCGATCAGGTAACCAAATTCACTTCCTTATTGGCAATGATGGGAGGAGAATTGATAACAAAACATAGATAGAGAATCATTGTATGGATTTCTTCAAGAATCTTCTCGGCCAGGAAACCCCTCCCCTAACAGATTCTGACCGAGATCTTATGAACTCCCTTAGTGCTTTCCAGTGTACTGATGAGATGAAGAATATTCTGATTGCTGAGGTAATTGCGAACGACATAAAAGACATTGTGTTTGCTCTCCCTGTCCACAAGGCTCCCGGTCCGGATGGATACAGTGCAGAATTTCTAAAGGCGGCCTGGAACATTATTGGGAATGATATTACTCAAGCAGTTCAAGAGTTCTTCCGCAATGGAAAGATTCTGAAACAATGGAACTGCACTGCTATCACTCTCATTCCAAAGAAAGTGAATGCTGATAAGATTTCATATTTCAGACCCATCTCTCTTTGCAATGTTCTTTACAAGATCATTTCTAAGATCATTGCGAAGAGACTTGAGATTCTCCTCCAAGCTATGATCTCTCCTCATCAGTCAGCTTTTGTTAAAGGGCGGTTGCTAATTGAGAATGTGCTTCTGGCCACGCAAATGGTCCAGAAGTTCAACCAGGAAAATATTTCCGGTAGAGGAGTTCTCAAAGTAGACCTCAGGAAAGCCTTTGACTCTCTTCGGTGGGATTTCATTCTTCGGGTTCTTAGAGCGGCTCAGTTTCCTCCCCCCTTCATCAGTTGGATTCAGCAGTGTATCACAACTACTAGCTTCTCGATCAATGTAAATGGCGATCTCTGTGGCTACTTTGCAGGGGCGAAAGGGGTAAGGCAGGGGGATCCGATATCACCATACCTCTTTGTCATCGCTATGGAGGTTTTTGATAGACTCCTTGAAAGGAAGTTTGATAATGGCAGAATTGGCTACCATCCTATAGGCCAGGATCCCAAGATCTCTCACCTTGCGTTTGCTGACGATGTGATGGTGTTCTTTGATGGGTCTCATGCCTCCTTAAGCGAACTAACTTCAACCCTGGAAACCTTCCAACGAATCTCTGGATTAGAGATGAATCGAGAAAAATCTGCTCTGTACACGGCTGGAATTGATGAGGATCAACGTGATAATATTGTTGAGTTTGGTTTCACTCAAGGCTCCTTTCCATTCTGGTACTTGGGCCTGCCTCTTACACACATGAAACTCCGGAAATCTGAATATTCACCCCTGCTGGACTCAATATAAAATAGATTTAACCACTGGACTACAAAGGCTCTCTCCTTCGCTGGTAGGTTATAACTGATCTCCTCGGTTATCTGCAGCACTGTGAACTTTTAGATTTCAGCATTTTTTCTCCCTAAAGGTTGCATTAAACTGATCAAAAGCATGTGCAGTCACTTCCTGTGATCTGGTAAGCATGGTGTGAAAGTTGCTTGGATTACTGTCTGTCAGCCTAAGGATGAAGGAGGTTAGGTCTGAAACTCATTTGGCTCCTCTTCTCCAAATCGGATTCTCTATGGGTTGCTTGGATGTGGAGCGATGCTTTTGTGGACCATAAGTGACTTTCCTGTATATGGGATGTTGTCTGGATGGACTATACATGGGAAATTAGCTTGTCCATATTGTAATGGAATGACATATGCGTTTCAGTTTAAGAATGGTAGGAAGACAACTTGGTTCGATTGTCATTGTCAATTTTTTCCACTTTACCACCCATACCGAAGAAACAAGACATTGTTCAGACACAAAAGGGTGGTCAGAGACACTCCTCCTCCATATTTAACTGGAGAACAAATTGAAGCACAAATCAATTACTACTGTTCACTACAAACAGCTCCTCGTGGTGGTAATTGACATGTTCCCAGTAATATGCCAAATTCTTATGGTGTTCAGCACAATTGGTACAAGAAGAGTATATTTTGGGAGCTGTCATATTGGAAAGACCTTCTTTTGCGCCAAAACCTCGATGTGATGCATATAGAGAAGAACATTTTTCAGAACATCGTGAACACTATATTGAATGTCCTAGGGAAGAAGAAAGACAACATAAAATCGAGGTTGGATTTACCCGATATCTGCTCAAGAAGTGAGTTACATATAAAAACCAATGGGAAAGTTCCAGTTCCGATATTCAGGCTGTCATCAGAAAAAAAGTCAGTGTTGTTCAACTGGGTGGCTTCAGAAGTGAAGTTTCCTGATGGGTATGTTTCAAATCTCTCAATATGTGTTGAGAAAGGTCAAAAGTTCTCTGGGATGAAGAGCCATGATTGTCATGTCTTTATGCAACGACTACTTCCTTTTGCATTTGCGTAACTACTACCAGCAAAAGTACATGAAGCACTTGCAGATAATATAATACGCAAAAATTAATTAATTTCTTTATATATATGTACATATAAATATGATTATACTAATGTGTTTAGTATTTGTAATATATAAGGAATTGGAGCATTTTTCAGGGATCTGTGCACACACACTCTTAAAGAGGATGTTGTTCAAGAACTTCATGAGAACATCTCCATCTTAATGTGCAACTTGGAGAAACTATTTCCGCCGACAATTTTTGACGTCATGGTGCACCTAGTTGTCCACCTCCCGTATGAAGTGTTGCTTCGTGGACATGTATGGATGGATGAATCAGTATGAAAGGGCCATGAAAACTTCAAAATGAAAAGCCAAAAACCTCGCAAAAGTTGAAGGTTCTATTGTTGCAGAAAGTTTGACGGAAGAAACATCACATTTCACATCGTACTACTTTGCACCGAAAGTACGTACAAGGAAACGAACTCCATGAATATATGGTGATGGTGGTGTCGTGCTGAGATATATGGAAAAAGATGTTCCAAACATCTTTTGTCAAATTGGGCGATTGGGTGGGAAATTGAAGGAGGTTTGGTGGTCGAGTGATGAAGACGTCCATAGTGCATACATTTATATTATTCTCAATTGCGAGCATCCATTGATTTGTTATTTTGAAAGGTAATATAAACATGTTCATACACATTTATATATTTTCAATTGATTAATTAACATAACATAATTTTACAGGGAATTTGTGACTCAAGTCGAAGAAGCAATCTCAGGTATATCGACAATTGAATTAAGCACAAGGAAAGATCAACATTTTATCAAGTGGTTGAGGAAAAATGTATGATAACTTAAATTTTTATGCATACATCTTTGATAGTAAGTTTAATTTCAAGTAAATGTGATTTTTTTGCAGGTTGATTATGACGATCCCACTGATCCCGCATGGTTTCGCGAATTACTTTAAGGTGTAGTTGCAAAGGTCACCACATCATCGATGTATTTCCCACGAGGTTATACTTTTCATACCTATGACTATAGTAGACACCGGGCAACAAGTAATTATGGAATATGTGTGAAAGGCGAAACAAATTTCTACGGGATCTTGCAGGAGATTTATGAAGTTCAATTCCCATGATTATTGAAGCTGAAATGCGTCATCTTTAAGTGCGGGTGGTTCAACCCCGTTGTCAACAGAGGTGTTCGGAATAACAAATTTGATGTAGTTGATGTCAATGGTGGGCGAAGGTACAACAAATTCGAGCCTTTCATATTAGCTTCACAAGCGGACCAAGTTTGCTTCATTCCATACCCCCGGATGACAACCTCATGAATAAATTGGTTAGTTTTTTATCAAAGTTACACCTCGTGGACGAATAATCTCTCGAGAAGAACCGCCATCACAAGAGGAACACACCAATCAAATCGAGGAACCTGAAGCACAAATTGATGAAATCATACTCATCGATCAGCATAATCGTGGATACGAAGATGTCCCAGATCATACAATGCACAAAGCTGTTGAAGACGAGTTTTACGAAGATGATGATGTTTCTAGTGATGATGCCGAGAATGGCAATGATGTAACCGAATGATGTTTTATGGCAATGATGTATCTTAGTTTTTAATATTAATAATTTTAAGACTTAATTAAATACGAAAATGAAATGGAAGTTTGGGAAGTTCTGATTTGGAGTTTAGGAAGATGTAGAGGTATAAGTTATGGAAGTTGGGGTTTAGGGTTTGTGGTTTCAAATTTTAGGGATATACAAACCTTTCCTCGTAAAATCCTATATGTGACAACACGAGACTTGTTATTTCCTCGTAAAGTCCACATAAGCAGTTTTTCTCGTAAAGTCCACGTAAGAAGGTTTCCTCGTAAAATCTACGTAATGTTCTTTCCTAGTAAAGTCCACGTAAGTCTTTTCCTCGTAAAACCCTCAAAAGGTGAAAATGCGGGACTGGTTATTTCCTCGTAAATTCCACGTATGCTTTTCCTCGTAAAATCTTCGTGATGTGACACGGCTCTCGGTGTTTCCTCGTAATGTGACTAGGATTTTACGAGGAAACCAAAGTCCCTATATAAATCAAGGCAATCTGATTTCTCTCATTTGTAGTTATCTCCTCTCCTTTTCCTCTTAACGTAATAGTTAGAGAATTTAGATTAGGTGGTTAGTTTAGGGTTTAGCATTTAGGGTTTAGGGTTTAGGGAATTTAGATTAGGTGGTTAGTTTAGAGAATTTATATTAGATTTTTTAGTTTTGGGAATTTATATTATGTTTTTTTTTAAAATGTTAATTACTAATATATTTATGTTTTTTTAAATGTTTTAAAGTTTTAGATGACTATAGCGCAAAAGCTTAAAGGTAAACAGCGGATGCCAGTCGGATCATCTTCTTCAGGTCCTCTTACAGGCGGGACTCATTATGGGGACATGTTTGGCCGTGAGCCAGGTCCTCATACAGGCGGATCATCTTCTTCAGCTCCCGGTTCTTCGATTCCGGAGAGTGTTCCCGAGTCTCAGTTTTCTCCTCCTGTTCCCGAGTCTCAGTTTTCTCCTCCTCCTCCTCCTCCTCCTCCTCCTGTGGCTGGGGTTCATCCCGATTTGCAAGTGCCACCAGATGCTCCGTATGCTATGTACAGTGTCGAGGAGCTTCTCGCTTAGTCAGACAGAGAAGGTTTACTAGTCCTAGATCCCGACCGACAAAAAACTTACTGGTATGTTTCATTTTTAATTTTTTTTTATTTATAACAAACATTAATTAACAAATTTAATACTTTTATTTTTTTTTGTTCAGATTTGGGATTGACAATTGTGTCGCTCGGAGCGTCATAGAATGTATCAAGGGCTACTTCCCTGATGCAGCTCCAAACTGGAAATTGACGCCTCTCCACACCAGAAAGACTTGGTTCAAAATGTTCGATGTAAGTGATTAGTAAAAGGTTTTAAATTATTTTAATATTTTAATATTATTGGACTAATTAATCTAATATTTTTTTGGTTACAGCAAAAATGGCGTTGGTCCCTAGGAGTGAACGAGCTGGTGAAGCGTGAGTTTGAGCAGAAGGTGAAAACACGATTGCTGGACATGGTCTCCAACTGGAAGGACGATTATGAGGTGGATGGTTATGAGAAGGGGAAACCCTCTTGCCTCACATATTCGGTGTGGGATGGACTCATCCATTATTGGAACCAACCAGAGTCGATCAGAACCTCCAACAACTGCTGCGCTAACCGTTTGACCAAAGATGAGTATGACAACACGAAGATGCTCCACAATTTAGGTCAAAAACCTCACGCCGGAGTTCGTCTAGATATGGTAATTAAATTTTTTAATAACTAGTTTTTCAATATATATATATATATATATATTAAATTAATTTCTTAAAATATTTTTAGGCTAAAGAGACGCGAGTTCTTCCATCTCTCAAGGAGCTTTACGAGCGGACCCACAAGAACAAGGCTGGGCAATTTGTAGATCCTCGGTCTGAACGAATCTACAACGAGGTTATTTCTCGAGTTGAGGAGCACCAAACCCAGCTGAGTCAGCAGACTCCCGATGGGACACTCGTCGTATTATCCACACCTGACGTGGATCGGATTTTCGAGGAGGTAAGTTTGTTTTGTTATTATTATTATTCCTTTAATTTATGTTTTTTTAATTAACTAACATTAATCTTTTATTTACAGATCGTCCCTAAGAAAAAGGGACGTATTATGGGGATTCGTTTGGTTAACGATGTCCCAAGAGCGACATCGTCTTATTCTCAGGAACGGGACAATGAGACTGCTTAGCTGCGTCCGGAGTTGCTGGCGATGCGTTCTGATTTGAGCATGACGCAAGCTCAAATGGGTTCATTCGAGGGTTTTCTGGACATTTTGGCGGCTGGAAATCCACAATTGGAGATGATGTTGCGTGCCAGGCGGGAACAACTACGGATTCCACACCCACACCCACCGCCACAGCCTCAGCCACAGCCACATCCAACCCGCAAGGAGGAGGTCGAGGAGGTAGAGAGGAGTGAAGACTTTGTCCGCCAATTTCACGAGCAACACCCGTAATTGTTTTTATTGTATTATAAATTTTAAACTTAAATATTTATGCATATATTACATTTCTCCTTATATTATTTGAATTTTAAATTTTAAATCTTTTAAACATAATTTATTTATATATTTTTATTATTATTTATAATTTAAGAAAAATAAGGTTTCCACGTAAATTCCTCGTAAAATTGCAAGGATTTTACGAGGAAAATTTTACGTGGCAGTAACGAGGAAATGTTTTACGAGGAAATCTTACGTGACTTTAACGAGGAAATTATTACGAGGGCTTAACGAGGAAAATCTTACGTGGCTTTAACGAGAAAAAACATTACGAGGCTTTTACGAGGAAATGCTGTAGCCGACTTTACGAGGTAACTTTTCCTCGTTACATAACGAGGAAAGTTGAGTTACGACGAACGTGTCACGATGAAATGTGTTCCCTCCTTATTTCCTCGTAAACCCCCTTTTACAGGAAAATAACTAGGAAAAGCCGTCCTACCTTTAAATGTGTTTTCTTGTAGTGAGAATATGCTCGAACAGTACTCGACATGTCAGAGTTTTGGAATGGATTATAAGGAGCTGATTGCCATGATCAAAGAGCCTCATGCTTGGCCAAGTTTTACAACGGAACTAGAGAGGATAGAGACTCTGTAGATATATTTTCCAAACTTCAAGATCACTCATGTACCACGTGCGCAAAATCTGATTTCAGACTTTTTAGTTAAGATTCGTAGATCCTTGCATAAGGAGTTATTTTTTATTGATTGTTTTATTATGGTCTGGTTATCTAGACCATCTCAAGTCTGGGTAATAAATTGACTGTTCACTATCAAAAGAAAAAAAAACTATGTGCTAAGAAATATAATGGTATGAAGTTATTATAACTCACTTAATTAACCTTATTCAAGACATGATGATTGAATACAATAATATTCTATATATTGATGTAATACTTTTGCAAGCATAAACCAAAATGATGATGGTAGACTATAGATCAAAACTTAAAGTAAAACTAGCTCACAGTAAATTAAACATTAACATATGAATGATCTGAATCAATATGAGTTGTAGAATATCAATCACATAATTAAAGATATCATGAAACAAAATTCATCTATAAAACAATGTTATGGTATGTAAGATCCTTATTGGTTCCTATGGAAAGCATGGAATGACAATTTCTTCAGAGGTATCTCAAAAAATCAACTTAAACTAGTTAGACATGCAGAAAGTAAATGCAACACTTAGTTTAAAGCAAATGCTATAATCATACAAGTAGATCAACCAGTATACACAGGTATACAAGTCATAAGCTTGTAAAACATTAATTTAGTGGATGGATCATGGACAGCTGAAGCAGATTGTAGTGGATTTGGATGGGTTTTAAAGGATGGTTTAAGAAATGAATTACTCTTAGGACTAAGGAACAAAGAAAACCGTATGTCTTCTTTGCACTCAGAACTGGAGTCCCTGATCTGGGTAATGGAGAACATGATTCAGAACACTAACTGCTAGCACTTTGGGACGAGCTGCATGAATGTGATGATGATGATTCAGAACCCGGAAGAATGGCCTAGCTATTCCACAGAGTTAGGAGAATTGGCTTCATTGAGGGCTATATTCTCATACTTCAAGATCTCTTACATACAAAGAAATGAAAATCGAACTGTAGATGATTTAGCTAGGTTTGCTCGTATCTTTTATCATAATTTGTTTTTTGTTAGTTGTTCTATTTTGTTTTGGATCCTCACACCACTTCAAACTTGAGTAATAGAATAGTCTTTTAATGTTAAAAAATAAAAATAAAAAACAAAACAAAACGATAGTTAAAATTGTGGATTGAGCCAAACGTATAAATCTATAACTAAATAAACTCATGTTTATTTTCATTCTTCTAAAAACAATTCAATTGTTCTTATACACCTAACAAAATTCAGCTGTTCAGTAAAATAAAATGAATATGTGATGATTGGAGATTTGCGAGACATGTAATCAACAAATAAAGCATAGTACTCCATAAAACATATTGATTTGTAAAACATGCCATATATTAAAGAAAACAAATAGTAATGATGAGTATGACACATGACATGAAAAGCTACGATCACCACAATTACTTCTAATACCATATATACAAGTATTTTCTCTTAGATTCATAAGATAACTTCATTACAATCACCATAATCGATTATAGATATGATATCTATTGATATATATTAAGTAATACAAAAGAGTACTTATCTTGTTTTTGACCCAAAAACAAAAATACTCTTTAAATTAATACTCGATAAATTAATATACACTAAAATATTTATAAAATAATTTAATTTTGTAGTTTCAAATTAAGTTTTTGGTTCAATTAGTATATCGATAAATTAATAATCTCTATAAATTAATACAAAATTATAGTTTTGTTGTAATCCCAACATTATTAATTTATAAAGGTTTCACTATATCTATCTTGCTAGATAAACTGAGATGGTCTGGGAAAATAAAGATGATGTAAATGTTTCGACGGCCAAGAGCATCTCCAACCATTCTTTATCTCTTTAATTTTTAAAGAATTTTGCATTTTAACCATTATTTATCCCTTTATTTTTAGAAAAAGGTGAATAATACACCTTCAAATATAAAGAGTCACTACTGAGATCCTTTACATATTATTCACTTTTCACGTTAGTCATTTTATTATATAAGTTTAATGATTATCTACATAACATTCTTTTTGTTTTATTTTTATTATATTAGCATCTAACTGTTATAATATTTGATTTTATAAAGTTAATTTCACACATTAATAAAATAATTGGAATTATTATGCACAAAATTTAATAAAAATATAGCATAAACATATTATTTCAGAAAACAATAATATTACATTTAGGAAATTTTACACAATTTAATGGTTGTTTGGACATAAAATTTATTGAATGGTGTAGACCAACTATGAAAATTCTTTTATCTTATTTATTGTTTATTTAAGAGAGTGTGTTTATTTATTATTCATTTAAAATGTATGTTTTTTGCTTCTTTATAATTTAGTGCCTATAGTTAATTATTATTATTATCTTTAATAAAGTTGAGTTTTTTTCTCCATGGGGGCAATATTGACACTTGGCATACTATCATTTGTTGAATATTTTTTAGGCCCAACTATAAAAACTTTTATTTTATTTGAAATTTATTGAATTTCATTAGGCCCAATTATGAGAATCTTTTATTTCATATATATCAACTTATTTAAATATCTAATTTTAATAATTTTTTTTATTTACATATATATATATATATTAAATAACTAAAATAACTAAAATTTATTATTAAAGATATTTTAAGATTTACATATCTGAAGAGATTGAAAAGTACACAAAGTTACATTATAATCTAGAAAATACATTATATTTTTTAAAAATAAAATATAATTAATAAATTTGACTATGTAAATATATTGATATTTACATATACAAGTCTTTTTCAATAACTATAAAATGTTATTAATAATCTTTTAAGATTTACATACGTGAAGAGATTGAAAAATACACAAAGCACGTCATAAATTAGAAAATAGAGCATAGTTTTAAAAATAAAACCTAATTAATAAATTTGTTAAAGAAATTATATATCAATGATCATTTAATGGAAACTAGAGTTTGATATGCGCATCCGTGTGTATTTTTAATTATAAATTAATATTTACTTTATGAAATGATGATCTAAATTTTAAAAATTTATCATGCACGGTTTTTTTTTATAAAAGAATATTTATTTTGTGTACGTGATAATCAATATTTTAAATTTTATTGTGTGTAGGTTTTTATTTTTACATTTAAAAAAATATTCATTTTGTGTAAATGATTATTCATTTAATATGACATTGTCAAAACACAATAAATTTATAATTTATATTAATTATTATAAATTGTCTTATAATTCGTTAATTGTATCACTTATATTTTTAGAATATGTTTTTTATGTACGCAAAAATGTGTTTTATTTTAGTTTTTTATGAATCAAAATTATATTATAATGTATAATATATTATTTTATATACTATTTAAAATATGTTTCTATAAACTTTATAATATTCCACATTTGTAATATTGAATTTACATTAGAATACTATATAAAAAACAATAAAAGGTAGGATTTTAGCCACAAAGGTTTTTTTATTTTAAATTTAGAATGCTGTGTTTATTATGATTGTGTTGAAACCTATTAAATAAATATAGTGTAGGTTTTCTTTTATTGTTGCCTAACTTTTTGTTAGTTATAATTATTTTAAGAAATCATGTAATAATTATAAAATACAGTATTATTAAAAATTAGGATTATTTAATATTTCAGTGTATTGATTTGTAAAAAAAGTTGTAAGTTTTAAGGGAAATTGCCAGAAATAACACTTTCAAGATACCACTTTTCAATTTTACATTAACCAACTTTACCATTAAAATTTTAATAGGCAAAATATTATTATACCCTTAACTAATAAACTTAACAATTTTAATAAGGTTTTGATGGATTAGGGTTTAGAGTTTATAATTTAGGGTTTAAGATTTCGGATTTAGGGTTTAGAATTTAGGGTTTAGAATTTAGGGTTTAAGATTTTGAATTTAGGGTTTATAATTTAGGGTTTAGGGTTTAAGATTTCAAATTTAGGGTGTAGGGTTTAGAATTTAGGGTTTAAAATTCGAATTTTGGGTTTAGGGTATAGAATTTAGGGTTTATAATTTTAGGGTTTATAGTTTATAATTTAGGGTTTATGGTTAAGGTTCAGAATTTAGGGTTTAGGGTTTAGTGTTTAGGGTTAGGGTTTGAATTTCGACATAGTATAATTCGAAAAAAAAAATTTGTTTTTTGTGTTTTTTATTTATTTAAATATTTATTTTATATATATAAAAAACAAGGGTATAAGAGTCTTTTATCCTTTAATGGAAAGTGTATATTTGAAAATGTTAGTTTGTTGATGGTAAAAATGAAAAGTGGTACCACCAAAGTGGTATAAGTGAAATTTTCCCAAGTTTTAATGGTATTTTTTATTTGTACTTCTCTTTAATAAGATAGATGCAGAACGTCTAAAAAGAAACTGTCTCATCCTAAACGAATCTCATATAAAATTACACCAAATACAACAACAGATGTGAAAAAAAACACGTTAATAGACAAAGAAATGATTTACAATAAAAAAACATAGTTACATAGAAATCAAGATCTAGGAACATAGATAGTAAATCAACAAAATAACTACGGCGTATATTACATTCACATGAAACATAACATTCAACTTCAAACGAACAATAAGTCAAACTTAGCCTAAATAAACAAATATGTTTTCGTGTCCTTTCATTCATTTATAAATCACTGACAATTTAAGCTTCAAAATTTACATGCAATTTGCTCATACATTAAGGAAAATGAAAACAATATTTATCACTAACCACTAAAAGAACAAACCACCATAACTTAATCTATGTTTGTTAGTAACGTATTGACCATCAACATGTAACATCTCCCAACAACAACATTCTAATCAGTTAAAAGAACCCACACATGATATAAGAATTTATCCATAGATATTGGTAATTTCATGGTTACAAATAATTTTGAGCTCATTAACAAATAAAACATAAGAACCCGGTACGAAGCGTCGGAATACCATTAGTTTAATTAATAATATTAAAGACTAATATGTAATATGTAAATAAAAATTATAAAGAGTACTATTGAAGAACCACCTCTTTATCCCTTTACTTTATGTGGATCCCTCTTTATCTTTTGAAGTGTTTTGTATTTTACTCAGTGGTTAAATTCGTATTGATGACATGTTGTAAGTATAGAAGAGAAGAACTAATCTCTATAATATTATTTGAGAAGTCAGTTTCCTATGTGTCGCACTCACGTTAACTCTCGCGATGGTTGATTACATAGATACCCTTAATGAATTGTTAGATTTCAAGATTATTATTAATTTTTTTTATTTAGTTTCTCTTTTACCTTTTTCCAAATAACATATATAATAAAAAGGAAATATTTCTAAAATTTTAAAACAAATTTAAAAACGAAAATATATGTATATAATATGACTTTATTAAAAAGGAAAGTTCACAAAATAGTAATACCCCACCCCCTTCCATTAATATATATTTTTAAATAATATCAAACAGTATT
>CAKOAT010099488.1:57016-79465 GCA_932364175.1 Eruca vesicaria subsp. sativa
AAAAAGGAAATATTTCTAAAATTTTAAAACAAATTTAAAAACGAAAATATATGTATATAATATGACTTTATTAAAAAGGAAAGTTCACAAAATAGTAATACCCCACCCCCTTCCATTAATATATATTTTTAAATAATATCAAACAGTATTTTCAAAATAATAAAAATATTTATGTTCATGAACATTCAAAAATTCATCAGTTACACTTTATTTTCTAATACTTTTTAGAAATCAACATATAATTTGATAAACTAGGTGATTTTCCCGTGCTCATGCACGGGTATGAATATTCATAAAAGTAAAATTTATTAATAGTTGATTGATATTTAGTTTTAGTTTTAGTTTTGAATCAATTTATATGTATAATTTATATTAATAAATATCACATTATTCTAATTATACATATGCCTTTGGATATATTATTGCCGGTTTAATTATTTTTTGGATCAATAGTCGGTTTATTTATCAATTTGGTATATTGGATAATATCTATTTTTCGCATCCAACTATAATAGTTTTTATTCTATATATAATAAAATTGTAATTAATTTTCTTATTTTTATTTGGTTGGTTATCGTCTTTCGATATGTAAATATATTCTTAGATAGGTAAATATATTATAGTCAAATTATGTATAACTTAATATATATTATGTTTAAAATGAAATAAATAATAAGCTGAAGTGTTTGATTCAAAATTACATAAATGAATATAATGATAATATTTTGAAGTCTCATGCATATATATATATAAATTCTAAAAATAATTAAATCGTAATTGGTTAATATTTTCTTTTCTTTTTAATATGCTTTGAGTCAACCTCTAACTTATATGTATAAAATTAAATAAATTATTATTATAAAATTATAAGATGTTTAATTTTGGATATAAGTTAGATCAGTCGAGTCATTCATTTTCTGAGTATATTGAGTTAAATATATTTTTAAATTAAATTGAAGTATAATTATTTTTTATTTTCGTTAAGTCAAATCAAATTACTTTTATTTATGGCTTAAATATACATGTATTTTCATAATATTAATTTACTCTTTATTTTAGTTAAGTCAAATCAAATTAATTTTATTTATCTCTTAAATATACAAGTATTTTCATAATATTTATCAAATTATATGTTGATTTCTAAATAATATTATAAAATAAAGTGCAACTGATAAATATTTGGATGTTATGAACATATATATTTTTATTATTTTGAAAATATATTTATTTTATTTAAAAATATATATTAATGGTGGTATTCCTATTTTGTGAACTTTCCTTTTTAATAAAGTCATATTATATAAATATATTTTCGTTTTAAAATTTGTTGTAAAATTTTAGAAATATTTCCTTTTATTATATTTGTTATTTGGAAAAAGGTAAGAAAAAACTAAATAAAAAAAACTTAAAATCTAACAATTCATTAAGGGTATCTATGTAATCAACCATCGCAAGAGTTAACGTGAGCGCGACACATAGGAAACTGACTTCTCAAATAATATTATAGAGATATTATAAAAATATATGTATATTTAAGCGGTAAATAAAATTAATTTGATTTGACTTAACTAAACTAAAGAGTAAATAAATATTATTAAAATACATGTAATTTAAGCGATAAATAAAACTAATTTGATTTGACTTAACTAAAATAAAAAATAATTATACTTCAATTTTAATTTAAAAATATACTTAACTCAATATACTCACAAAATGAATGACTCGACTAATCTAATTTATATCCAAAATTAAACATCTAACTACAATAAGAACATATAATTTTATAATAAGAATAATAATCTATTTAATTTTATACATATAATTTAGAGGTTGAATCAAAGCATATTAAAAAAAAGAAAATATTAACCAATTACAATTTAATTCTTTTGTAGAAGTTATATATATGCATGAGACTTCAAAATATTATCATTATATTCATTTATGTAACTTTGAATCAAACACTTCAACTTATTATTTTATTTCATTTTAAGCACAATATATATTAAGTTGTACATAATTTAACTATAATATATTTACATATCGAAGAATATATTTACATATCTAAGACAATAACCAACCAAAATGAAAATAAGAAAATTAATCAAAGTTGTATTATATTTAGAATAAAAATATGATAGCTGAATTCAAAAAATAGATATTATTCAATATACTAAATTGAAAACCAAACCGACTATTGATTCAAAAAAATAATTAAACCGACAATAATATATCCAAAATCATATGTATAATTAGAATAATATAATATTTATTAATATAAATTATACATATAAATTTATTCAAAACTCAAAGTAAATATCAATTAATTATTATAAAATTTTACTTTTATAAATATTCTTACCCGTGCATGAGCACGGGAAAATCATCTAGTATGTCTTATTCCATAAGTAATCCCTTATACATTATTTGAGAATTGATTTTGCCACATGTCCTCTTTATAATTATTTTCAAAAAATAATATAACATGGCTATTAAAATTGATGACATGGCTTATAGTTTTATATGACATGAAAAAATACATTCATCTTTTTGCAAACTTTTTAAAATATGTTAATAACTCATATATTACATTTAATATCGATTTATATTTTTGGAAATTTATTTAAAATATAGTAATAACTCATAAATCATCATTAAATTAAATATATTAAAATATTGCATTATAAATTTTGTAATATAATTTAATTATATATTTTAAATTATAAAATTTTATTACTAAAATTGTCAAAAATGTATAAAACATATTTTTTTGTAAATTTTTTAAAATATGTTAATAACTCATATATTACATTTAATGTCGATTTATATTTTTGAAAATGTTTTTAGAAGATGGTAATAACTCATAAAAATCATCATTAAAATAAATATATTGAAAATATTGCATTAGATATTTCGAAATATCATTTAATTATATATTTTAAATTTTAAAATTTTATTACTAAATTATTTAAAAATGTATACAATTTTGTTTAGAAAATTATAAAATTTTAATCATAAAATCCTTAGTTTCTTACCTTGTTCGGAAACTCGCTAGGCGCTACGCGTGCGGTTCACTAGCGCCTAGCGATTTATTAAAAAAGCGGAAAAAAGTCGGAGAGTACGCGGGGAGCAATTTTTGTATATTTCTATATATAATACCTTATTTATATGTATAAAAAAAATATTTATGTATAATATATGTTTATGTATAAAATTTCCTTGATACTAAAATTATAAATTTGTAAATATAAACCAAATCACATCACAAAAATATAATTATAGTTATTACAATTGAAATATAGTACTACAAAATATAAAAATAACTCGCATGAGATTAAAAAAATTTGTTGAGAGATAACCAAAATTAGAAACAGTGGGGTCAAATACTAGAAATAAAGATATTATAGGGATGACTCTGCATATTTACACGAAATCATTGTCACGTGTTTCCTAGCTAATGACACAAAGCTTCCACCATTACTTTATGAGTTATCTTCTTCTTCTTCAATTCTGTCTTTTTGATTGACACCTTTTTTTACTAAATCTAGTTCTTCTGTTAAAACACATAAACGTAACAACGGACAAGACAAAAGAAACTTTTGTTTCAGTCCAAAATCCTTTCATCAAAAATGCTTTATCAGCCTCAGCCAACTATCACGGCGGATGCAATTCAGATTCACTGTAGAATCAACGCTTTCTGACCAAGCGATTTGGTCCATTACGCGGCCGTGTTTTATACTTATACGCAGTATACGTTCATTACTCGGTTCACCGCTTAATATAACCGAATTGGCTCAGTTCGCTACGGTTCCCTACCGCATCACGTGTAATCGGCCGATTAAACGTCTCCGCGGCCGAGTTTTATAACAAGGGTTTCTTATATATCTACAATTTTATAAATATTGTTTACTTTTAGTTGGATTTTTGTAAAAGTGACTCAAGACTCCAACTCAAACACAAAACTAACATTTTTTTTACATTTCATTTGCCTTATCCACATCAGAAGTTCAGATTATTCATGAAAATGCCATTTTTTTTTTTGAAAATGAGTGCTTTACTCTCTTGTCCTCATCTTCGTCAATTAATCACGAAAATGTCACTGTCCTCAATTCAACCAACAATCATGAACAACTGAAATGAAGCTCTTAATGCATTTAAAAAAAAAATTTACTCATTTATTCTTATATCTAATTCTAAAAAAAACTATATCTCTCTCACTTTCTAGCGATATCTATCCAAATAAATCCAACTTTTTTTTATTCTAAAGTTTTTAAGGGTTATATAGCTATTCAAGGTCACAATTACATGTCATTAACGATTGAGTAGTTGTTCAGTTGGAGTGGTGTATGCTTGGAGAACTAAGCAAGTTCTCTTAGGGTTTGAATGTGTGAATTGAATTTTTTTTCCCAGATTTGTTCTAGAAGACTTACACGTAAGTTTTCTCAGTCGAGAAGACTTCCACGAAAGTCTTCTTGTCAAAGAATATGTTAATTTTGCAATTTACTTTATGTGTGTTTTTTAGAGAAGACTGTCGTGGAATTTTTCCAATTTTATTTGTTGGCAAAAAAATCGAGAAAACTTACCTGGAAGTCCACTGGAATAAATATGTTAGCTTTGCAGTTGACCAATATGTGTCAGAAATTTTGACTTTTTATAGAAGACTTCTAGGTAAGTCTTACTTACCTCAAAGTCTTCTCAACCTTTGCATTAAGTCTACTCGCCATCGCTGTAAGTCTGCGTATATTACTTTTGCAATTAAAAATTTAATCTTAAAACATTTAATTTAAATTGGGAGACTTTCAGGTAAGTCTTCCAGATAAGTCTACTGTCGGACGACTTACCTGGAAGTCTTCCAGATTTTTATTCCGTGATTCTGATCAAACCTAAAGTAATAAAAGAAGACTTACCTGTAAATATAGTCTTCTCAACAAAAGTCAAATATAGTCAATTACAAAAGTAACATACGCAGACTTATAGCAATAGCGAGTAGACTTAATCTAAAGGTTGAGAAGACTGTCAAGTAAGTCTTCCGGCGGAAGACTAATCTGGAAGTCTACCGTAGAAAGTTAAATTTCTAACACTGATTCGTCAATTGCAAAACTAACATGTTTATCCGAGAAGACTTCCATGTAAGTCTTCTCAGGTATTTTCAAGAACTTTTTTATTACAAAAGTAAACCAATATTTACAAAGGAAGACTTCCAGAGATGTCTCCTATAGAGGAGACTTCTCTGAAAGTCTTCCTTTGTAAATTTTTAATTGCGAAACTGACCTAAATGGAAGACTTACCTGGAAGTCTTCCTCTAGAAGACCTACCTGAAAGTCTTCTCCGGGAAGACTTCTAGGTAAGTCTTCTATGTATAATAAATTTTCACTTTCTTCAAATTTAAAATGAATTTTTAAGATTTTATTGTTAATTTATGTGTTTTAGACAATATTTGGGGTCCTGAATGAATTGCATAACTTAATCGGTGATAATTATGCTTTTTAATTAACAACATTCATGTTTTATAATGTTTCTAGCTAATCTGAGAAGACCTATTAAGAAGTTCTCTCGCAGAAGAGTTCTTCCACGTTAGTTTTTTAAAACTTTTTTTTTTTAAGAATGTTAAGTAATATAAAATAAGTTTTTTAACTTTCAAAAGTGTTAAATAATTTCAAGAAGATTATAATGTGTACATGAAAATGAAGTTGGAAAAGTTAATCTACTCATTATATCTTAGTTGTTTATAATTACAAATTTATTGTTTTTACTTCTTAAAAGACTTTGTTGGTTTTACTTCTTAAAAGTTAAAAGTGATGAACAACTATTATAAGTTAATGTGAAGAAGTTGTTTATAGTTACAAACTTATATTTTTTTTTTTTTGCAGAATATAGGAGATCCAAATATGAGAAGAACCATACAATGAACATCATGTTTTGAATTTGAAGGCCATTGAAATTTTTATTTCATTGATTTGTAAAAGTGGAAAACAGATTGTTAGCATATATATTATTCTACTGATTTTGTATATTACATCTTGAGAAACATCATTACTGATTTTACAAACATATAACCGTAATTTTATTCTACTCTTATTTACTTTAATAATGTCAAATAATTTTGGGAAATAAACATATTTACCATATTTTTCATTAATATTTCTTCAAATTTACAAAAAAAAATCACAACTAAAAAGTACACATACAAATCACAAAACAGACCACAAACAAAACTATTATAGATCATTCCTCCACAAATACAAGCTTGGACTCCACTTGATATGAGAGAAGACGTTAGAAGACTTCCAAGAAAGTCTTTTGAACGTCTTCTGAACGTCTTCTGAAATTCTTTATAAGTCTTCCAATGTTTGACTCAGATCTGCAAAAAAACCTGCAAAAACAAGATAAGTTAGTAAGAAATACATAAGGAAAAAATGAGAAATTGATATAAATTTTGGTGTTTTCATGTTTAAAGAGATTAAAAAGAGTTTGGAGAATTTTAGTTTGAAAAAAAAATAAGAGTTTTATTCAACAACAGATTACTAAATGAAAAAAATCAGACATGAAAACGTATCGAAACGCTCAGATCTGTTGTGAAAAAGGAGACATGAAAGAAGATTACGTTAGAAGACTTAAGATAACGTCAGAAAACTTAAAACTACGCCGGAAGACTTAGGACTACGTCCAAAAATGACCTAAATGGAAGTCTTACCTGAAAGTCTTCTCCGGGAAGACTTTCAGGTAAGTCTTCTACGACAATGTATAATAAACTTTCATTTTCTTCGAATTTAAAATAAATTCTTAAGATTTTATTGTTAACTCATGTGTTTTAGACAATATTTGGGGTCCTGAGTGAAATTCATAGCTTAATTGGTGATAATTATGAGGTTATTAATATTCATGTTTTTAATGTTTCTAGCTAATCCGAGAAGTCTTATTAAGAAGTCTTCTCGCAGAAGTCTTTCGTGGAAGTCTTCCACGTTAGTTTTTGTAAATTTGTATTTTTAAGAATGTTAAGTAATTTAAGATAAGTTGGAAAAGTGTTAAATAAATTCAAGAATATTATAATATGTACATGAAAATGAAGTTGGAAAAGTTAAACTACTCATTATATCGTAGTTGTTTATAACTACAAAATTTATTGGTTCACTTCTTAAAAGTGATGAATAACTATTATAAGTTAATGAGAAGAAATTGTTTATAGTTACAAACTTATATTTTTTTGCAGAGTATAGGAGATCCAAAGATAAGAAGAACCACACAATGAACATCATGTTTTGAATCTGAAAGCCATTAATTTCTTTTTTATTTCATTGATTTGTAAAAGTGCAAAACAGATTCTTAGCACATATATTACATCTTGAGAAATATCATTACTGATTTTACAAACATAGAACCATACTTTTATTATACTCTTGTTTACTTTAATAATGTCAAGTAATTTTGGACAATATTTTTCATTAATATTTTTTCAAATTTACAAAAAAAATCACAATTAAAATGTATACATACAAATCACAAAACAGACCATAAACAAAACTATTATAGATCATTCCTCCACAAAGACTAGCTTGGACTCCACTTGATATGAGAGAAGACCTCAAGAGACTTAAGACAATGTCAGAAGACTTAAGACTACACCAGAAGACTTTCAAGAAAGTTTTATGAATGTCTTCTGTAAGTCTTTCAATGTCTTACTCAGATATGAAAAAACCTACAAAACAAAATAAATTAGTAAGAAAGACATAAGGAAAAAGTGAGAAATTGATATAAAGTTTGGTGTTTTCATGTTTAAAGAGATTAAAGAAAGGTTGGAGAATTTTAGTTTGGAAAAAATATAAGAGCTTTATGCAACAAGAGATTACTAAATAAAGAAAATTCAGACATAAAAACTTAGCAAAACGTTTAGATTTGTTGTGAAAGAGGAGACATGGAAGAAGACTATGTCAGAAGACTTAAGACTACGCCAGAAGACTTAAAACTACGTCAGAAGACTTAAGACTACGTTAGAAGACTTCCATGAAAGTCTTATGAATGTCTTCTAAAAGTATTCCAATATCTGACTCGGATCTGAAAAAACCTACATATCCAAAATCGTTCAAATAACATCAAACAGAGAAAAAAAATCAAAAAACAATTATTTTAACCTTAAATAATAATTAAAACAATCACATTATGTAGAATCTATACACTTATTAGATCTAGTATATAAAAACACACAAAAATACATATCAAAATTTTATAAATCTACCTTTACTTTAAATGAGTGAAAGACGACAACTATGTAATGAAAAACATGCAAAAACAAGATAAAATAGTAAGAAACACATAAAAATGAAAAATTGATATAATGTTTGATGTTATCAAATTCAAATATTTAAGAGCGAGGTTAAAAAATTTTAAAGTGAGAAATATTACATTTTTGTTGTCTCCATTTGAGAGGAAGAAAAAGAATATGTAAATTTTTTTTTTATATAGGAAGACAAAAATTTCAATTAGGTTAAATGTTTTCGATACATAAGGCTTTCATGTAAGTATTACAAGAAGTCTTCTAGACCCTAAATTTACTATTTACTTAGAAGACTTACTTTAAAAAGTTACTTTGAAAACGTATTATTTGCCCAGAAAAATTACTATTTATCAAGAAGACTTACTATTTGCTCAGAAGACTTACTATTCCTCTAGAAGACTTACTTTAGACGGGAAACCTAAATTCTTTTAAAATTTTAAGCGGGAAACTGTTGTTAAGTCATCAAGTAAGTCTTCTAGTGTGTATCTTCGACAATTTAAGTCTTCCAAAACCCTAAAATCAAATATAGAACTAAATCACATATAAAAACTTTATTAAACTTAACGGGAAATTGCCAGAAATAACACTTTCAAGATACCACTTTTCAACTTTACACTAACCAACTTTACCATTAAAATTTTAATAGTCAAAATACTATTAGAATTTAGGGTTTAGGGTTTTGGGTTGAAAATTGATAGTTTAGGGTTTAGTGTTGATTTTTTAGGGTTTAGGGTTTACTTTTTAGGGTTTAGAGTTTAGGGTTTAAGGTTTAGAATTGATATTTTAGGGTTTAGGGTTGATTTTTAGGGTTTAGAGTTTACTTTTTAGGGTCTAGAGTTTAGAATTGATGTTTTAGGGTTTAGGGTTAATATTTTATTTTATATTTATTTTATATATATATAAAGAACAAGGATATAAGAGTTTTTTATCCTTTAATAAAATGTGTATTTTTGAAAATGTTCCTTTATTGATGGTAAACATGAAAAGTGGTACCACCAAAATGGTATAATTGAAATTTTCCCAAACTTAACATAGTCTTATAAAGTGTTTAATATACATAAAACTAAACATATAGGTCAAATTTAGTTTTTTTTTTTTTTAAAAATATAAGATTCCACAATCTAACCATAAAAACACATACAATACTATAACATAGTTACCAAACCCTAAACAAAAAAAAAATACCAAAACTAACTTACATTCACTCATCTATATTGAAAACAATTAAATTTTATTAAATCCAAATTTACATCACTTACAAAGGTCTATAATTAGATGATTATGACTTTTCCCCTATCAAAATATTTTATTATGAAATTTATAAATTATTTTAAAAACCAATACACTAGAATACTTTCACCGGAATACTTAAGGAAGACTTAATTTTAGGCGGAAACCTAATGTTTTAACATTTTAAGCGGGAAAATGTTTTTAAGTCATCCAGTAAGTCTTCTAGTGCATTGAATTTTCAAAAATTTAAGTCTTCCAAAACCCCAAAATCAAATATATATATATATATATATATATAACTAAATTACATACAAAAAATTTATTATACTTAAAATAAACACATATAGTTCAAATTTAGTTTTAAAAATAAAAATATAAAGATTCCACAATCTAACCCTGAAAAGTGAAAACCCATACAATACTACACCATAGTTACCAAACCCTAAACCAAAGAATATCATGACTAACTTACATTCACTCATCTATCTTGAAAACTATACAGTTTTATTAAATCTAAATTTACATTATTTATAAATGTCGAAAATTACATGATTAGGATTTTTTACTACTCAAAATATTTTTATATAATTTAAATATTATTTTTAAGATCTAGAGCATGAGAAGAATTTCACTAGCATTTTGAGTTACTTTTGCATTTGATTTAAGTTGGAGTACACTTTTGCATTTAAAACAAGTTTTGAATCTTTTTTGACAAATCCCTCATAATAATTTTTAATTTTAATTTTTGATAATTATGAAATTCTTACAAATTTATTTAACGTATTTAATTAAAATAAATAGACAGAAAAATATATCTAAGATTATAATTTTAAATATATACATGCATATTCTTAAATATAATTTAAAATAAACAAAATTATTTTTATTCTTAATTTTTATGTTTACTTAAATAAAATTTATATTAAAATATTGATAAGAAAAAATAAAAATTACAGTATAATAAAATTTTATTTAAACTATAATTTATATTTATCTGTTAAAAAGATATTTTAATTTTTTTTACTGCACATGGTGCAGGAAGTGCAATAAAACACATAATAAATCATTTATATAGGATTACAATAATTTGGGGATCAAGTAGATTTTTTTTTGACATATCAAACGGCTGTTCTATTACTCAAACGACTTGAGGTGGTCTGGGTAGCCAGACCGGAACAGAACAACCAACGTACACAAGCTTACGATAAAAGGACCTAGCTAACTTAGCTAAAGAATCAGAAGTGACATTCTGAAGTCTAGGAACATAAGAGATCTTGAAGTCTGGGAAGCAGATCTTCAGCGTCATCAATTTTCCAACTCTGTTGAGAAGCTAGGCCATGCCTGAGGATTCCTGAGCATTTCGATCATCTCCTTGCAATCAGTTCCAAAACTCTGATATGGCGAATGTTGAAGCATGTTCTCCATTGCCCACCACAGTGCTTCCAACTCTAAATACAACGCCGACTCCACTCGATCAAAATTACGCACCCCCAGTAGCTGACTATTTCCAGAAGTATCCTTCAAAACCCACACACATCCACTAAAGGAGTCCGTTGAAATCCAAGATCCATCCACCATGCAGATATTTCCCTCGTTTAAGGCCTGGTCTTCACCTATTCCATCCCCAAGGGATCAAGTAGAATTTAGAGACAATAGATTTGACATAAAATAAATCTAGTACTTTCTATGAGAGATATGTTATAAAAATGAGGAGGTGATAGATATTTTCTGATTATATGTATATGTGTATCGTATGTGAGAGAGATGAATAATATAGCTTTTGTATTTTCTTATTGTCAACGGGAGAGATGTAATGAAAATATGACTTAACTTCTTCTCTTAGATACAAAGCAATTCTGGCTATTTATAGTACTTAGGAAATATATAAATTATACGAACGTCGGTTTAATTAAGTCGGCAAAAGATCAAGTGGAGGATCATTGACTTTTCTAACTATTATCTTATAACACTCCCCCTTGATCATCCATCTTGTATTACGTAGTGTCTCGTTAAAATCTTAGTCATGCAAAAACCCGTTGGACTAAAAACCATGAAAAAGGAAAAAGAGTACACTGACGTAATCTCCCCCTGAGCATAATAGACATAGTTTTTTTTTCTTTTCTTCATAAGTCACGCAAATATCGCATTCCGATGCCGTAGACGTGTTTTCGGAACGTCGTAGGAGGAAGGGCCTTTGTAAATAAATCTGCAGGATTGTCGCATGACCGTATATACTCGATGTCCACTTCTTTATTTTTCTCGAGCTGTCGTATGTACGAGAAAAATCTTGGAGGCATATGTTTTGTTATGTCGCTCTTGATATAGCCTTCTTTAAGTTGAGCAACACACGCCTAATTGTCTTCGAACATTTTCGTCGGCTCTTTCTTATCAACCATTCCACTTACTTCTTGTATGTGGTAACTCATTGATCTAAGCCACACACATTCTCGACAGGCTTCGTGAAGTGCAATGGTTTCTGCATAATTCGAAGATGTTGCAACCAGAGTTTGCTTCTGTGAACGCTAAGAGATCGCTGTCCCACCAATTATAAAAACATAGCCGGTTTGAGAACGAGCCTTATGAGGATCTGATAAGTATCCTGCATCTGCAAAACCAACCATACCAAACTCGGGTTTTCTAAAATACATTAACCCTAAATCAACTGTACCTTGGAGGTAACGAAATATATGCTTTATTCTGTTCCAATGCCTGCGAGTAGGAGCGCAACTATATCTTGCAAGAAGATTAGTGGCAAAGGCAATGCAGGTCTAGTACAGTTCGCTAAATACAATAACCCACCGATAGCACTCATGTAAGGTACTTCTGGACCTAACATCTTTTCGCTATCTTCACAGGGTCTAAAAGGATCTCTCTCAACATCGAGAGTCCTACCAACCATTGGAGTACTCAAAAGAGTTGCTTTGTCCATACGAAAGCGTTTCAATAACCTTTTCGTATAATTTGATTGATGCACAAATATACCTTCTCGGAGATGCTCAATCTGGAGCCCAAGATAAAACTTTGTCTTTCCGAGATCTTTCATTTCGAACTCTTCTTTCATATGAGTTCGTGCATCATCAACCTCCTTTTTAGTTCCAATAACGTTCAGGTCATCAACATATACAGCAACGATCACAAAGCCAGATGACGATTTCTTTATAAAAATGCATGGACATATCGCATTATTCACATATCCTTTTCTCAAGAGATATTCACTTAAGCGATTGTACCACATGCGACCGGACTGCTTTAATCCGTAAAGTGATCGCTGTAGCTTGACCGAACAGATCTCCCTGGGTTTCTCTTTCAATGCTTCTGGCATTTTTAATCCTTCAGGGAGTTTCATGTATATATCATTATCCAATGATCCATACAAGTATGCAGTCACAACGTCCATAAGATGCATTTCAAGATTCTTTGACGCCGTAAGGCTCATCAAAAATCTAAACGTAATTGCATCCATTACCGGGAATACGTTTCCTCAAAATCAATTCTCGGTCTCTGAGAAAAACCTTGGGCTACTAATCAGGCTTTATATCGTGTTACTTCATTCTTTTCATTTACTTTTCTCACGAATACCCACTTATACCCAACAAGATTTACATTCTCAGGCGTTATGACTATAGGTCCAAAGACATTTCTTTTATTTAGGGAGAGTAATTCAATTTCAATGGCCTTCTTCCACTCCTCCCAATCATGTCTTTTCATACATTCTAAAATGGACCTTGGATCAGGATCATCACTTTCGTGATCTATTTCTTTGGACACAAAAAAGGAGAATATTCCATCAACATCTTTTATCTTATTTCTGATCCATAACTTTTCATCTTGGGCGTAGTTGATGGAAATCTCATACTTTTTTGTTCCATCCTCGTCATCTGGATCCTTATCTTTATTTGGTTCTTCTTGAACCTTTTCATTTATGCCTTCTTTCAGACATTTTTTCAGTATCAGGTTCTTCTAGAACCTTCTCTTTTTGCTCAATCAATTTCTTTTTCTTTCGGGAATTTTTATCTTTAGAACCCACAGGTCTCCCCCTCTTTAACTGAGCCTTAGGCTCATTTATTGTATATCCATCAGTGTGTTCTTTAGGAACAACAACTCTTGATGGAACATTTTCAGCCGGTATATATGATTTTGTCACCCTTCTCGTATCTGTGAACGCATCTGGTAACTGGTTTGCCAAATTATGCAAATGCACAATTTTCTGAACTTCCAGCTCTCTTTGATTTGTAGGGGGATCAAGGTGTAACAACGATGGTGTACACCAAGTAATCTCTTTAGGAATTTCTCTAATTCCTCCCTTTAACGCTGAAAATTCTTCTTCATTAAAATGACAATCGGCAAATCGTGCCGTAAACATATCACCAGTTACTGGTTCCAGATATCTTATTATACTTGGTGACAGATAACCCACATATACTCCCAGTCTCCTTTGTGGGCCCATTTTTGTCCTTTGTGGCGGAGCTATCGGAACATAGACCGCACACCCAAAGACACGGAGATGGGATACATCTGACTCATGCCCAGACGCCAATTGTAATGGGGAGTACTTATGATATGCACTCGGTCTTAACCGAGTTAGTGCATCCGCATGCAAAATAGCATGACTCCCATACTGAAATTGGGAGCTTTGTCCTCAAGATCAACGGCCTTGCAATCAACTGCAACCGTTTAATTAATGACTCAGCCATGTCATTCTGTGTATGAACATGGGGCACTGGATGTTCTACATCAATCCCCACTGACATACAATAATCATTAAAGGCTTGCGATATAAATTCACCAGCATTATCAAGTCTTGCTTTCTTAATGGCATATCTTGAGAACTGTGTTCTCAGCCTTATTATTTGGGCAATAAACTTTGCGAAAGCCGTATTTCGTGTTGTCAAAAGACACACATTTGACCATCTACTAAATGCGTCAATCAATACCATGAAATACTTAAACGGCCCATATGGTGGGTGGATCGGCCCACATATATCACCATGTATTCTTTCTAGAAACATTGGTGATTCATTGCCTACTTTTGCTGGTGATGGCCGAGTTATAAGTTTTCCTTGAGAACATGCTTTACATGTAAACTCGCCCGTCTGCAAAATTCTTCCGTTTTTCAACGGATGGCCATTTGAATTTTGCACTATTTTCCTCATCATAACTGAACCAGGATGTCCTAGCCTCTCATGCTAGATTTTAAATGTATCAGTAAACTTCATGTTTACCATGGCATAGGACTCAGTCATGTGTATTTCTATACAATATAGTCCAGAGGATAATATTTTTAACTCTTCCAATATATGTTTCCCCTCGGACTTAATGCAAAGAAATTCAATGCCGTCTTTACACATAGTCTCAATATGGTATCCATTTCTTCGGATATCCTTGAAACTTAATAAGTTTCTGTTAGACTCGGGGGAGTATAATGCATTACATATTTCAAATATCGTCCCCCTTGGCATCGAAAATTTCACTCTTCCAGAGCCCATTATAATCTTTGCATTACCAGATATTGTACTTACGCTTCCAACGTAATCTTTTATTTTGAGACTGGAGAAATATTTCTTATCTTTGATTATCGTGTACGTCGTAGCACTATCTGCCAAACACATATCTCCATCCATAGTCTCAAAGTTTGGTATTTTTTCTCACCGGTATTATCTTATTTGATATAGGATCAGAGTTTTGTGCTAATAACGTATTATAAAAATGAGGAGGTGATAGATATTTTCTGATTATATGTATATGTGTATCGTATGTGAGAGAGATGAATAATATAGCTTTTGTATTTTCTTATTGTCAACGGGAGAGATGTAATGAAAATATGACTTAACTTCTTCTCTTAGATACAAAGCAATTCTGGCTATTTATAGTACTTAGGAAATATATAAATTATACAAACGTCGGTTTAATTAAGTCGTCAAAAGATCAAGTGGATGATCATTCACTTTTCTAACTATTATCTTATAACAAGATATCATATAATAGTCATAACAAACGTTACTTTTCTTTTTATTATACGGGGACCAGAAATAAAAGAATGAGAAGATAAATAGCAAGAAGCCCACACACTAATGGACCAGGATAGGACAACTAAAATGGCGAAGATGGACTATCGTACAAGATGGAATTGAAAGTTCGATAAATCGAATATCTTAACAAATAGTTTTACTGATCTCTTCCATCTTCCATATCTTAACAGATATCGCTAACAAGAGAAGCATTTATTATGTGTCGTCTTTTTTGGGCGCTAAACCAAATTGATACACGGCTATTCATTTCTAAGCTCAACGAATTAAACTTCCTGTCTTTTTGGGGCGCTAAACCAAATTGATACACGGCTATTCATTTCTAAGCTCAACGAATTAAACTTCCTGAGAGAATGAGTCAAAATATTCAGCTACAACATTCTGAGCTTATCTTATCTTAAGGTCGCAATATTTGCTTTAAAGATAGGACCCACGAATGCCAAATTGTTGGGGAAGACCTTGACCCAGTCAACAATCAATTATTTGTAATATTTACTCTTCCCACCTAATTTGATCAACCGAGTCAACATTTCTGTTCTTGATTATAACTTTTAACATTTTTGGTATTCCTTTAATTTTATGCGGGAAAGTTCTTTGAAATTACATGAACTATTTTTTAATCTGCAAGAAAGTTAAAGTTTTCTAATTAATATACAAACTAATTTAAGTTTTCCATAAATACATAGAATCTTATTATATAAAGAAGAGGGCCACTCTCTCCTCATCAATACACCTCACTTTGTGATGTCACTAATTCAGTACTCTCATGTCCTGCCATGTGTCCTCATTTTTTAAAAACTCTCTTTCTTATAAGAAAACAGTTTCATACGCAAATATATCTCTCATGTGCTATATGGCCTTTAGGGGGCCTCGCAATCACGAGTTTATGAGTCAAAGAATGGTTAATTTCATTAGTAAGCATATTAGACTTTATATTGAACGGTTTAGTTAAACCATGTAATTTAGTTATCAACTTAAATATTACAGTCTATACGGTTTAGTTAAACCATGTAATTTAGTTATCAACTTAAGTACTACCGTCTATGTATATGAAGTATATACTATATGTATTACCGCTTATAATTTACACGGTTTAATTAAACCAAACTAAACCGTTCAATAGAGTCTTAATAAAACAGAAATCTATAGTATAGGATAATAGAGAATTAACTCCATAGTAATAAACTTTAAAAATATAAAGTTTATTAATCCGAATATAGTACGCAACATATTTATTGGATAAAATATAATATTATGAAAATAAAAAAACAATATTTACTAAAAAAAATTATTTAATAAAATTCTGGTAATTTTTAAGGAAATAATAAAATGTTATATCTACAAAATCAATATAGAAAAATCATGTTCAAAAGGTAACAAATAAAAATAAGACAACAATCATATTTGTCTAAAACTCTTAATCAATTTGAATGGTTGTATTTGATAAAAGCTTTAACAAAATGTGCATATTCTTAAATAATAAGTGTTAGATTGCTATGTTACTTTAAAAATATAAAGTTTATTAATCCGAATATAGTAAGCAACATATTTATTGGATCAAATATAATATTATAAAAAAAAAATATTTACAGAATGTCATAACTATTACGGTTTGTCTCGCAGCATAGACGCAATAGTTATTGATTATAGAAGATGAAGAAAACTAATACATTGTGGGCGCATGGGAAGCTATAGGAGAATGGGATGCAAGAACATGTTTTTGTAATGCTGCTTGCTATGTGTTGTAAGGCGGTGGCGTTCGACTATAAAAAAGTATGAGTTCCTGCTTTTAGAATCATCCTCTCATCTATTCTAAACTAAACAGCAAACAAAAAAAATCTTGAGTTATTGATAAAAAATTGGTCTCCTTCTCCGATTTACAGACTGGCCGCTCTTCCTCCACCATTCAAGTTTCTCTGTTTCTGGGAGGCCGGGAATGTACGCCGTGATGGAGATCTCATGGGAGTCGACATGCTCCTTCTTGACTCTCAGGTTTTATCTTAAAATCCGATTTTAGTTCATAGTCTAAATAATATCTCAAGTTAGATCCTATACACATCTCTGCCTTCTTGAATCCATATTATAATTTTTCATCGTGTTTTGAAGTTTCTGTTATAGGATTTTGGCTGAGCCATTCCCCACCTTTTGATGATTGCTAAGTCTTTCTTTTATGTTCATATTTTTTACGTCTGAGTAATTTCTCCGATTAATTTCTTTACATATCTCCGTCGTCTTTAAACTAATTTATGAAATTTTATAGTGTTTTTAATTCTGTTAAACAATAAACATCGGTTTCATACAATTTATCACAAGGTACTAGGTGGAGATAAGTATTACTGACTATATGGATAATGGTCTATTTATGGCTTTTGATGGAGAGATGATGAAACTACATAACATCACGCCTATAAAACTGCTCATTTAATGGTATGTAACATCATCTAACCGGTTTCATATGTTATCACATATCTTTGCAACTAAAATGTTTAACTCAGAGGCTGGACAGGGAGTTAACATAGAGGAGACTCAGCCACCTCCTTTTATTGTGGACATAGTTGGTAATACATACAGCTTCCAGGTCAGGGTAGGCATGTACAACCTCATTGCCAACCATCAGACCTTCACTATCTCCCACATGACTGTCTGCCACTGCATAAATTTGTCGTCCACGTAAAATACCACATTTAATTCATACTGGTCCTTCTGTAGAATGAAAGTAATGATATGTGATTCTATTTAATCAGGATGGTGACGATGATAAAGAACGTGTGAAAACCTCATCTGCAAGAACATTCTCCAGTGGTCCTGCCACCATGGAGCATTGACTTTCAACAACTTCGAATTTCGTTAAGAAGGCATGAAAAGCTTAAGTGAACATGATGGAGCTTTTGAGTCAGTTTTCCTCTTTCAATAATGCTTAGGCATTAATGTTGGTTTTTTAGAATGTGAATTCTCAAGTCAGGTTACCTCTTTGAATAATCTTAGGCTTAGCCATCAGCGTTATTTAAAAAAAAAAATTCTCCTCATCTGGAGTTTGCTATGTTTTTCGTAGCCGTTGTTACAATGGTCTTGAGTTAAAGCTTAACTCTGAGTTTAAAACTGAAGAATACAAATATATAATACTTTGCGCTCGGTTGTGGACACATTTCATAATAAGCCAATGAAAGCATAACTAAATCCCTTCGAATACATATGTTTTGAGTTTAAGAACCCACCACATACTTATTAAAACTTCCATTTCCTAGCTCCATGTAAAATATATACAAAAAAAACCGAGATGTACCGTTCCAGAGCTAAACGAAAAGACTGCTCCATTAAAAACAAATAAGCATTAAGCACCACAAACAATCTATAACTTAACACCAGGTAATAATGTCCGTATATGTCCACTCACCTAAATACATAACTAGCTAGGATATAACCATTTTCATTACAACTTACTCTAAGTACTCACTATAAACATGCCTTCACAGCTAAAAGAACATGCTCATCAACAAGACATTGAAATAATTTTAAAAACTGCATAATGACTTATATTTTACAACAAATAAATTTATATACAAAATATATGCTGCAGAAAACAAAATACAAACATATAATCATTCTTATAGACAAACCCCGTATGTAGCAAATTATAAGAAAAAAAAATTATAAGAATAATACAAGTATTGGTAAAGGTAAAAAAATTACAACATAAAAATGAATATATTTATTAGCTAGATAAACATGTGACCTTTAATAAAAGTAACAAAACTGAATAACAAATATATTTTAAAATACTTTTTAAAAATTAATATGAAACTTAATAATAATTTAATATATTTATATATAAATAAAACTTTTTCTCAATACTAAGACTGTCACATCAGTAAATAGGCTCACTAGAATGCGACACGTGACTTGGTCATAATTTATCAGATGATAAATTTTTATAGTTTTTATTTGCAAATATACTTACAACTTTAAAATTTTAAAGAATTTATATATGATTTTGTTAATCAATATTATTATCTATATTCATGTATTGTAGTATTTGTTTTAATATATATAAATTGATTTTAAATAAATATTCAATTTATATAGAATTTCTTATTTTACATAAATAAAACACATCATAATTTATCAAAAAATTTATCAAAATCAACCTCAATTGTTAATGATATCAATTATTAACATTCTATAAAACAACTACAATAGCTTTGACAAAGAATCCTCAGAAACAAAAATACAATGGTATTGGAAATATGTTCTCATCTTCTTTTGATCAAATCTGATTGATTTATATATTTTATAGTGTTATAAAACTGAAAACACTATAAAACTTTACAATTTAGGATTACAAGAGCAAAATACTAAGAATTCAATAATTTTAGTTATATAGTTGAAATTTGTTGTAGAAAACAAAATCATATTCACACTCAATCTAACATAAAATGAAATTTACATACAATTATACATTTTATTAAAACTGATCCATCAAATCCCGCCCGTAGGGCGGGTCTACCCTAGTTTTGAAATAAAAGATATTTACATTTTAATTTTAACGATGTCAATTCTGTTTAACGGAAGATTAGGATGTTATTTAATATTTAATTAAAAGCATTTCATAAAAGTATCAAAATTATTTTTGATCTGCTACAAAAATAGACCAACTATTAAGGTTTCCCAATTAATACACAAGATAATTTTGGTTGTTCTAAAAAACATGAACTTTTAGGATTCAGAGGTTTTACACCTTGATCTTGTTGTAATCGTGATTACTGGCTGGGCCTCTACGATCTTCTCTCTCATTTGTTATAGATCCCGTGATCTTGGGAATCCTTGTTTATTAATCTCATTTTCCAACCACTTTAGATAATATTCCTTTTGACTTGGTACTTCGGGTCGTGACAAACTCCTCTCTTTAGTCTGAGTTCGAGATTGACTTCTGAGCATCGATCTCCTTTCAGATCGTGTACTTCCTTTGGGATAAGAAAAATTTCTTTTGAGATCGGTATATCTCAATCCATAGGAAATATTTTAGATCACCCATCTATTTAATGTCAAAAACAGTTTTAAGAAAAACTTTAGTGGACGGAATACTTTCCTTATCACTCCCTGTGAGGATAATATCATCCACATACACAAAGATAAATACAGTACCATGTTGGGTAAGAAGAGTGAAGAGTGTATGATCAGCCTCAGACAGAATTCCAAACAAAATGGAATTAAATACGACGTCAAAATCAAGGTGTAAAACCTCTGAATTTTAAAAGTTCATGTAATTATGGGGAAACCAAAATTAGTATGTATACTAATTGAGAAGTCTTAGTAGTTTGTGTATTTTATATTTTTTCCGAATTAAATACTAAAATATGTCTAACTCTCTGTTACGAATCATATGGTTCTATTTCTCAATCTTTCAAACGTGCTCCTACGGAACCAAGGTCGAAACGATTGAGAGCTCCACCCCTCAAAATCAAAGGGTCTTTTTTTGCAGGTATTGCCATACGGCTTAATTACGACCACTCCCTTGGGAATAAGAGGCAATAAAGCAGCTCCACTTTCTGCGTACTTCTTTAGCTGCACTGTCATCGCCGCCGACAATTTCCAGGATGTTATTCCATTTTTTCTATTTTATTAATACTAATCATGTTTAATACATAATTTAAATAAGCTAAAATAAAATAAAAAAATGGTCAGTCACTCATGAATTCCTTCTCTAATCACTATTGGAATATAGCTTATAAAAAGAGCAGCTTGAAGTAAGTGGCAATGCTATAAGGGCACTTCTTTCTCGCCTACTTGAGTAGTGTGTTTGATATATGCACTATATCATCCACATACACCAGGACTGCAATGAAATTACCATCAGTATACTTAACAAACAATGTGTCCATGACCTTTATTCGAAGTGTAAAACCTCCAATTTCAAAAGTTCATGTATTTATTGAGCAACCAAATTAGCTGTGTGTTAACTGAGAAGCCTTAATAGTTCATGTATCTTTTAGCAAATCAAAATTTGTTTGTATATTTTAAAGATTTTTTTCCATTTTTTCATAGCATATTTCCTTATTTACAATCATATTGAGTTTTTTTTTTTAAATTGATAATTTCATTTTTTATTTTATGTAGGTGTGAACAAGCCAATAAGTTGTCTTAACATTTGATTAAAATAAGAATCTTTTTAAGGTTCACTACAAGAAAAACACGTTTTTATAGCGGACGAATAACGCTATATAACGATAGGATAGCGGTTTCTTAAGCGATGTATCATCGTCCGTCATAATAGGTCAAGCACTTTAGATAGCGGTTTTTTGCACTGCTATTTTATTGTCATATATTATAGCGTTTTTTGTATGCAATTAAAGAGTCTTTAATAGCATGATTTTTTTGTTATTATTTACATTAAAATTTATTTATTTTAGAATTATTTTTTTGTTAATTATTTAAAAATAAAAACGTAATTAAAATTTAAAATTATACATGGAATCAAATATTTTTTATTATTTAAATTTATATATAGTTAAATTGGTTTACAAAAATACAAAAAAATATAATTAAATAATAAACCAACCAACTAAATAAACCAAAAACTAAACCGCTTAAACCTAATTAATAAGTAAACACCGCCGCACCACCACCTTCGTCTTTGTTTTTGCCATGACCTTCATCAGTATCCAGCCATGATTCTTCTTCTTCATCCTGGGATTTGTTGTAGAGAGGAGGCGTACTCATCGTCACATCCATCTAGACCTAATCTCGTCGCTTCCTCACCAACTCAACGTCAGCTTCGTCCTCCTGAATCTGAAGCCGTCATCTTCCTCCTCCAGCCGCCATGCCTGCCTTGCCTTGCTTCCCTAAAATCAATAATACCAGTTCAAAACAGAGAGAGAGAGAGAGAGAGAGAGAGAGAGAGAGAGAGAGAGAGAGAGAGAGAGAGAG
>CAKOAT010099488.1:79565-93309 GCA_932364175.1 Eruca vesicaria subsp. sativa
AGAGATCTGTAACAAAAAAAAAAGAGAGAGATAACGTGAGACAAGGAAGGGAGGAAGAGATAGAGATCAGTATGAGTGATTTCTACCCATAGGATCAAATATATTCGACGGTTAAGATTGCTATCCTTGTGGTTGAGATACTAACCAATAAGAAAAAATAAAAAAGATAAACCAAACATTAATTTGTGGCCTTTGGATTGAAATCAATCAAATGCCAAAATAAATCCATTAGAAAATTGTTTTCATTAAATATAATAATTAAGTTATTTATTTATATAATTTCGAACCAAAAAAATGTAATTATAGTTTGGTGTCAATGTTTCAAATAATAGATTGGAAATTTTAAAATTATTTATAAGTTAAGATTTATTTTAAATGTAAAATGAAATTAGTTTAAAATATAAGAGTATAGTAAATAAAATTAGTTTAAAGGTTTAAAATTTGAACATATTAGATTTGGTGTATGCTCAAAGTTTGGTGTTTAACTATGAGAATATTAGATTTGTAATTATGATTTATTTTAATAATTAAATGTGTAAATTGAAGGTTTGAGTTTTATTATGATATATAAGATTTGAGTATATAAGGTTTAGAGTTCATGGTTATGATTTTAAGTTAAAATTCAAAAATAAATTTGAATTTATTTGAAGAATTAAATTTAAGTTTGATTTTATATTCAATTTAGATTTTAGATTTAAAGTTATGAGTTTAGAATAAGGATTGAATATAGGGTTTGAGGGTTAAAGGTTTAGGGTATTATGATTTAAGATTAGTTATTGAAAAAGAAATAGTGTTTGAGTTTATATTTAATATTTGATGTTTAAGAATTGATATTAAAATAGTTAGATTTTGAAGTTATGTTTAATGTTTAGGGTTTAAAAACTTGTTTAGGGTATAGAGATTTATAAAGTCAAAGATAGTGTTTTTAATAATGTGCTACTAGAAATACGTTATCATAGCGTTTTTAGATATACAATTCTATCATAGCGTTTCTAAATATACAAACGCTATCTAAAACTAACGCGTATGTCAACCATAGCAGAAAGACAAAAAAACGTTATCCTTCACCGCTATCAAAACCCATTTTTCTTGTAGTGGTTGGATAATATGCTATTACAAATTATGAAAAATATTCAGATGATTTTACAGTCAAAAATTCTACATGTCTTATGAGGAATCACATCTGACTGTATCACTTGAGTCGTCCTATAGGATCCACGTTTGATAGTATTTCTTGTGCCATGCTGCAGGCCTCTTAATTTTGTCTTCTCTGCGTCTCAAAACCTAGCTTTCCTAGTGTAAAAGTATTAAATGAACCATTAGTCAAACCACGAGACCAACAGAGCTTCCACAAATAAAAACCTTATAAATAGGAATGAGTCAAACTATTCAAGGAAATCAATTTCATGACATAATGATGTAAGTGCGAATAAAGTGTGGAAAATAAACAAGAAACAAATCTTGTTTTTCGAATTCATTAAAATAAGAAAGCAATACACTTAATTTACTAATACAAATCAACCCTTTTGAAATATTGCATTTTTCTACTACAAGAATGCTTTAGGATAACCAATATTAATCAAAAACTCCTGCTAGAGCGTAGACTATAATCTTCCAAATTTCTGAAAATTCGTCAACGTAAGCACCTAATGCATAACTGCGACATCAAATGCTTAATCATACATGTAACAAACAAAGATCTCTGAGTCTTTTTTCTCTGAGATTACCTTTTCTTTATGAGGACCATCATATTTGTATACCAAACATAAACTTGCAAACCAAATTCTTCTGAGGCAAACTTCATTTTTCTCTTAAGGTATATTCCTCTTTGCTTTTCTCTTCACTATCTCTTTCAATAAAGAAAACTTCATTGCATTCACAATTTATATACTTTCAAAAGTAAAATAATATATGTACATGGAATACATCAAATCAACCCTTTTGAAATATTGCCTTCTTCAAAATCATATTTTCTTCGTGAAGCACCCACTCCTTGTATAGCAAACATAAACTTGCACACCAAATTCTTTCTAATCAAAATTGTTTTTTACTTTTATGGTATACTAGATGATTTTTCTGTGCTCATGCACAAATATAAAGATTTATAAAACAAATATATTATAATAACTTATTAATAGTCTTCTTATAATTTTAAAATAATTTTATCATTTATATGTATAATTTCTAGTAATAATATTATGTTGTTTTGATTATACAAGTGATTTTAGATATGTAATATTTAGTCGGGTTTGTTATCAATTTGGTATATTAGATAACATCAATTTCTATAAATCCAACATAATATTGTTTTGTTCTAAATAATTTATAATTTTGATTAATTTGTTATTTACATTTAGATTGGTTTTTCTCTTGATATATATATTAGTAATATGTTTAACATTAGATTTTTTTTTTGAATAGAAAATAGAAAAAATAAATTAAAGTGTTAATCGATTAAAATTTACAGAAATGAATATAACGATAATATTTTTGAAATTTCATGCATGTATATTTTACAAAATAAACTGTAAAAAAATAGTTAAAATTTTATTTAGTTATTAATATGTTTTGAAGTATCTCAAAATTTACATGTATAAAATATATTATTATAAAATAATATATTTTTATTTTAGTTAAACCTTTGATTTTAGATATAAGAAACTCAATTAATCCAATTACTTATTTTTGTTTATATTTCATGACATATTTTTTTCAAATTGAAGTATAGTTATTTTTGATTATTATTAAGCCAATTGGATTGATTATCTTTATCGCATTAATTCAGTTTTCATCTTAGATTTTTGGGGATTTGAAAATATGACTCAAAATTTGATTTTAACTGCAAAAGTGTATCCCAACTCAAATAAAATGTAAAAGTAACTCAAAAGGTAAGTGGAATTACAAAATATTCCCTCATGACCAAATAAAAAAACAGGATTGTAGTTTACCATTATAACCTTGCGAGTAAGAAGACTTACCGGTAAGTCTTCTCATGAGAAGATTTACCTAAAATTTTTCTCATGCTGCAGATGTTAAGAATAATTTATAAATTTTATGAAAAATATTTTGATATGGGAAAATCATAATCATCTAATTATAGACATTTGTAAATAATATAAATTCTGATTTAATAAAATTGAATTTTTTTTCAATATAGATGAATGAATGTAAGTTAGTCATGATATTCTTTGGTTTAGGGTTTGGTAACTATGTTGTAGTATTGTATGTGTTTTTAGGGTTAGATTGTAGAATCTTAACATTAATTTTTTAACTATGTTGTACATAAGGGTGTTCAATCCGACAAAACCGAATCAAATCAAAATGGAGAAAATGGTTTGATTTGATAGTGCCAACCGAGTGGATGTCATTTTTAAGAAATAGAGGTATATGAATATGGTTTGTTATATAAACCGATCAACCCGAATAAATTGATCAATTAAAATATAGTAGTAATAAGTATATGTAAATTATATAATATAATTAATAATGTATACATGATTTATTTTATTGATGTGATCCTTATACTTAAATGTCAATTTTAAGAATTTAATATTTTGTTTTAACTCAAAGTTATTTTTATTTTATTTTATCAAATTAAACAAAATATAATTTTTTTGATAAATATGTGTGATAATATATAGTTATTTAATAGTATTATGGATTACTAATATTTCTTATTTTCTTATTCCAAACTATTACTATTATTAACTAAATATGCATACTGATTATTTAAATAGTAAAAAATAAAATAAAAATAGTTTTTTTAAAAACCAAAACATTGTCGTGTTATATTAAATTTAAAGCTGATATTTAATTATATACATTAAAATTCATAAAATATCTTAAAGGATAAATATGTTTATGGTGTTTTGGTATAAAACTGAATAAACCGAAAACCAACGGTATATAAACCAAACCAAATTAAATATGGTTTTATTATGATAGTAATTTTTTATAAACCGAAATACCAAAAAACTGGAAAAACTGAACGGGAAGCGAAGCAATATCCGGATTGAAAATATATAATTTCAAGATTTATATAGATATCTCATTCCGCGCAACGCGCATGTTACTACCTAGTTGTATCTATTATTTACTATATAAAGAAATATCAGGAAACTCTGTTGACATCCCAAATACAACATTACTTTGGAATAAGTACGAAAAAATGAAAGGTTCTTTGTATTCAACGAGTATCAGTCTCTTCTTCATTTCGATTTTTCTAAACACTTCTGCAGCAGCTACTACTGGTCTTTTGTGTCATCCCAACCAAAGGGATCTTCTTCTTGATTTCAGGAATGAATTTCAAACTGCTCCTGAGCATTTATGTTCATTTTATTCGAATGATCTGTGTAGCGCAAAACACTGGGAGAAAGAAAAGGATTGTTGCTCTTGGGATGGTATCACATGTGATGCCAAGTCTGGGGAAGTGATTGAGCTAAACGCAAACTGCTGCTTCTATGGCCCCTTCAGTTCTAATAGTAGCCTATTTGGACTGCATAGCCTTCGTTCCCTCAATCTAGCCTACAACAATTTCAATTCTTCTCTAATACCAACTCAGCTCAATAAACTCTTGGAGCTCACACAACTCAACCTCTCTTTGTCTTCTTTCTCGGGTCAAATTCCTACAGAGTTTCTTCATACATCTTAATGTTTTGAGACTTGGTTACAGTCAATTATCTGGAGAGATCCCATTTTCAATAGGAAACCTTTCATTTCTGACCACTCTCGAGCTTTCTAGTAATCATTTCAGCGGTCCAATTCCTTCTTCAATCGGGTATCTTTCTAATCTCACCACTTTTAAACTTTCAAATAATAATTACAGTGGTCTGATTCCTTCTACAATTGGAAACCTTTACCAGCTCACCGAACTTCCTCTTTCTTCTAATAACCTCTCCGGCCATATACCATCTTCTATTGGAAACCTTTCACGTTTGACTACCATCGAATTTTCTCTTAACCAATTATCCGGAGAAATCCCACCTTCCTTTGGAAATTTAAAACAGTTAACCAGTTTACTTTTATCTAATAACAAGCTTAGCGGTAACTTTCCCACCAATCTACTGAATTTGACAGATTTGACTAGATTAGATCTGTCTCAAAATCAGTTCACAGGCACATTTCCTTCTAACATAAACTCACTTTCAAAGATGACCCAATTTATTGCATTTAGCAATGCTTTCACAGGAACCTTCCCTTCTTCTCTTTTCACCATTCCTAATCTGACAACTATTTCTTTGAATGATAACCAACTCAATGGTCCTCTTGAGTTTGGGAATCTATCTTCACCAAATAAACTAGAATGGTTTAGCATTGGCAACAACAACCTCAGAGGGACATTCCCAAATTCTATTTCAAATTTTACCAATCTTATCAGCCTCGACCTTTCCAATTTCAATACAGAAACAGAAATTGACTTTTCTAGCTTCTCGCATCTCAAGTCACTCAAATATCTTTATCTGTCCCATTTAAACACCACCACTGTAATCGACTTGAATGCAGTCTTATCAAGTCTAGATTCTCTCTCTCTACTGGTTCTGTCGGGCACCAAAGTTTCAGTTGCAAAACAGAGCTCAGTTTCAGTTCCTCCATCCCAATCATCTATGATGTCTTTTTTGAAGTTGTCAGGCTGCAGCATCACTAAATTTCCAGAGTTGATACAGAACATGAAAAAACTCACGAATCTGGACCTCTCAAACAACAATATTCAAGATCAAGTACCAAGCTGGTTATGGAATCTACCAGAGTTGCCATCAATTTTGAGAAATCTTTCTCAAATATGCTTTCAATTCCATCGCCACTGACGCGGCTAACCTTGTCAGCAACCAATATCACAGGGGTTCCAGAATTTATAAAAAGGCACCAAAGTTTAACTTCCTTAGACCTTTCCAACAACAAAATAAAAGGTCTAGTGCCTGGTTGGTTATGGACATTACCATACTTAATGCACATGGATTTATCCAGCAACTTTTTCATTAGTTTTGAAGAATCAACCAAGCCTGGAGCATCTATGAAGTATCTGTTAGTCTCCAAGAACAAATTTTCTGGGGAGATTCCGCCTTTCATATGTGCGTTACGGTCTCTAAACACTCTTGATCTATCAGAAAACAACTTTGGTGGTCCAATCCCACGTTGCATGGAAAATCTCAAGAGCACACTTGCAGTGTTGAACCTTCGTCAGAACCGTCTCGAAGGAAGTCTTCTTCCTACAACAATATTTGACAATCTAAGGTCACTTGATGTTAGCAATAACCAACTAGTGGGGAAACTTCCAAGATCTTTGATCCGGTTATCTACTCTTGAAGTTCTGAACGTGGGAAACAATGGAATCAAGGACACGTTTCCTTTTTGGTTGGGTTCTTTGCAAGAGCTACAAGTTCTCGTCCTCCGCTCCAACGCATTCCACGGACCTATACAGAAAACTCGGTTTCCTAAGTTGCGAATCATCGACATATCGAATAATCATTTCAATGGAACGTTACCACCAGATTTCTTTGTGAACTGGAGTGCTATGTCCTCTCTAGGGATATATGAAGATGGATCCAAGGTACAGTACATGCAAGATGAACGTGGCTATTACCATGATTCAGTGGTTTTGGTTAATAAAGGTGTAGAGTTGGAGTTTGTTCGTATCCTAAAAATCTACACAGCCTTCGACTTTTCAGTTAACAAGTTTGAAGGAGAGATTCCAAGGTCCATTGGTCTATTAAAAGAGCTTCATATGCTAAACTATTCAAGCAATGCTTTTACTGGACACATCCCGTCTTCTATAGCAAACCTGAAAAAGCTCGAATCATTAGACGTTTCTCAGAATAAGCTTTCAGGAGTGATTCCACAAGCGCTCGGGGATCTCTCATACCTTGCGTACATGAACTTTTCTCATAACCAGCTTGTGGGTCCAGTACCAGGAGGCACTCAGTTCCGAAGGCAGCCTTGCTCATCTTTCGAGGACAACCCTGGCCTTTATGGCCCTTCACTTGATGAAGTTTGTGTAGACATCCACGGGAAAACATCACAACAGTCTGAAATGCTGGTGCCAGAGGAGGGTGAAGAAGAGTATTTAAGTTGGATAGCAGCTGCGATAGGGTTTGGACCTGGTATTGCCTTTGGAATAACAGTTGGATACATATTGTTTACCTACAAACAAGAATGGTGTATGCATACGTTTGGCCGAAACAGACGCAGAGCTAAAGCACATCAACCTGTTAGAGGTGATATTCTCACTTAAGAACAAATTTGTTAGAAGAACATTGGGGGAAATAAATAAACATAAGTATACTAAACTATCCTTTTTCTTATTATTTTTGTATATGCTTTTAGAATCTACCTGAGGAACCCTGAGGAATAAAAGCAACAAGACCAACTCCAAGGGAAAAAAGGTTGGAGTCAGAAATCAGCAAAAGTTTGTCCAACATGGATTAGTTTTAGCTTTGTGTGTTTCTTGTTTACTCTGTTTGTAGACAACTTTATGCTTCTATGCAGCTGAACAACTCAGTTTGCCACCTCATTATAACTTCTTTTATATGCAAAAATGTGTTTAAAAATATATGATCAGTAGAGTGTTCGTTTCCCAAAGACGCGAGATGATACATACCATTACGCAAACGATAATCTCAGGGATACTCTTCACTTCATAGCTGATGTTATCATTGTACACTCTGATCTCTGTATACACATGCAAAAGTTGGATTAAAAAGAGTACGGATACATTCATTTGCAAATCTTGTTTCCCAATAATAAATTGATTTTAATAAAGTAATTAGGAAAGTAAATAATTATTCATATTATTACTTTGGAATTTTTTTTGGTAACAATAAAATTTAAATCAACTTTTAAAAGGGTTGTCTCGAAATTATTAAACTGATTATTGATTTATAGGTTATCTGAGTAATAACAAACTTGATGGGTTACTCTAGTTATTTTCTTAAAAAATGTAGGTTAGTCTATAAATTATTCTATAAATTTTAAAATAAATCTATTACCAAAAAAAAAAAATAGTAATTAAGTTTGTCTATAAATAATACATGGACAAAATAATTTTGTGGATGACAAAATAGTTATTACCTCAAAAAATTGAAAAAATATAATAATGGAATTTTGTAATTTATGAAAAATAGTAGCTATCTCGCTGCAACTGATTAATTGAGAAATTGATTCAAACCTATACAAGAAACGTGGGAGAGGTCGATTCTCAGGACTCACATTTCTCTACAAGCTTCGAGTTTTCATTGTGGGGTCTCAAGTTTCCCCCCTCTGATTCATTCGCTTATAGATCAATTTGTTTTTCTTTTTTTTTTTTTTTTTTTTGTCTGGGTCTGGGCTGGTGGCGTGATGGGCGAATCACTAAAGCGATTGATGCGTCGGTGGGAGGTTTGGTTCGGGTCCGACGTGTGAAGATGAAACCTTGGTGACCAAGTTATTACAACAATATTAAGAATGCTCAACGTTAACTCAAGCTCTAACCGCAGTTGGTGTATACCAAACTAGAGTTACACATGCTTTTGGGACCATTTTCGGGAAACGGCTATTACTAGTGTGCAGGTGGTACCATTTTCCTTTGTGTCTCCAAGAGTTTAATGCAGATTTGGAGTGTTGTGGCAAACGTGATTGAGCTCTCGACAGCTTCTCAAGTTACCTCTGCAATTTTACTATTCTTTACTTCTCTGTTTCCTATGTTTCTGATTCTCTATTCTCGTAGTGTTCTATGAAAAAGTCATTCGCTCAAACAAAGGAAGTCGACACTTGTGTTTGAAGTTAATCCTAACAGATTGGTATCAGAGCTTTGGCTCAGTGTTCACGGATCTGTAAAGATCTTACAACATTGAAAGATGTCATCAGCTCGAATAGAGATAGAGAAGTTTGATGGTCGTGGTGACTACACGATGTGGAAAGAAAAGCTCATGGCCCATCTGGATATTCTGGGTCTGAGTGCTGCTCTTAAGGAAACCGAAGACGTGGAGGTCCATCCTGGATCTAAACGGACTGAAGAAGAAGAGAAGGAAAGTTCTGAAAAGACGGAAGCTTTAGACGATAAGAGAAGAATGGCTTGAAGTACAATTGTCTTAAGCATAACAGATAGAGTCCTAAGGAAAATCAAGAAGGAGCAGACTGTAGCTGCTATGATAAGCGCTCTTGACAAAATATACATGTCAAAAAATCTTCCCAACCGGATCTATCTTAAACAGAAGCTCTATGTGTTCAAGACGTCTGAGAATCTTTCCATAGAAGGTAATATTGATGAGTTCTACAGATTATTACAGATCTGGAGAATACAAATGTTCCTATATCAGATGAGGATTAAGCTATCTTGCTTCTCATGTCTCTTCCCAAACCCTATGACCAATTGAGAGATACTTTAAAGTATGGTACTGGTAGATCCATACTCACATTAGATGAAGGGATTGCTGCTATTTACTCAAAGGAACTTGAGTTGGGATCTAACAAGAAGGGTATTAAAGGAAAAGCTGAAGGTTTGTTTGTAAAGGGTAAAGGTGACTACAGAGGAAGGTCTGAAAGTCGAGAGAAGAACAAAAAATCTTCGAGGACACGATCTTTGTCAAGGTCTAAGAAGGGATGCTGGATATGTGGTGAAGATTGTCATTTTAAGGCCTCATGTCGTAACAGGAACAAAGGTCAGACTCGTTTAAAGGACCACAAAGGTGAGTCATCTGGTGGAAATAGCAATATTGCAGAAGCTACAGGTCTCTATGTGTCGGAAGTCTTTTCTTCAACCAATGTACATCTTTAAGATGAGTGGGTTATGGGCACAGGCTGTAGCTATCACATGACACACAAAAGGGAGTGGTTTGAAGATCTAAACGAAGATGCTGGAGGTTCAGTGAGAATGGGAAATCAATCTGTCTCACGAGTGAAAGGAGTTGGTACCGTGAGGGTCAAGAATGAAGCATGTCTCAGTGTTCTTTTGACAAACATTAGGTTCATTCCTGATACGGATATGAATCTTTATCTCTGGGAACTCTGGAGAAAGCTGGGTATAAGTTTGAATCAGAGAATGAGATTCTTAGTGTTAAAGCTGGTGATCAGATTTTTCTCACAGGAAGACGGTATGATACTCTGTATCTACTACAATGGAGACCAGTAGCAAATGCAGCTCTTATTGTGAGACAAAATGATACGGTTCTGTGGCATAGAAGACTGGGGCATATGAGTATGAAAAACATGAATATCTTACTCAAGAAGGGTTTTCTAGACAGAAAGAAGGTATCAAACATGGAACCTTGTGAAGATTGCATCTATGGACGAGCTAAGAGAGTGGGTTTCAACTTGGCTCAACATGATACTAGAGATAAACTCGAGTATGTTCACTCTGGCCTTTGGGGAGCTCCATCAGTACCATTATCCATTGGGAAATGTCAGTACTTCATCTCGTTTGTTGATGATCATACAAGGAAAGTATGGGTTTACTTTCTGAAAACAAAAGATGAAGCCTTTGGGAAGTTTGTGGAATGGATCAATCTGGTAGAAAATCAAAGTGAAAAGAAGGTGAAGACACTCAGGATAGATAATGGCCTTGAGTTCTGCAACAGGTTGTTTGATGAGTTCTGTGAAGCTAAGGGTATTCAACGTCACAGAACATGTGCCTACACCCCCACAACAAAACGGGGTTGCAGAGCCCATGAATCTGACTCTCATGGAGAAAGTAAGAAGTATACTAAGTGACTCTGGTCTCCCAAAGAAGTTTTGGGCAGAGGCTACTAACACTACAGCTATCCTCATCAACAAAACACCCTCCTCTGCATTAAACTTCGATATTCCTGACAAGAAATGGTTTGGAAAGGCATTGGCTTATAGCTATTTGAGGAGATTTGGGTGTGTTGATTTTGTTCACACTGATGATGGAAAGCTCAGTCCTAGAGCCAAGAAAGGTGTTCTTGTGGGTTATCCTCTGGGTGTTAAAGGATACAAGGTCTGGTTGCTGGAAGAAAAAGTGTGTAGTGAGTAGAAATGTTATGTTTCAGGAAAACACATCTTACAAAGATGTGATGCCAAAACAACTCACTCCTTTTGAAGAAGAAGATATATCTCCAGGCTCATATCTTGATCTAGACTTGGAAGCTGAAGGTAGTATTACCTCTGGTGGAGAAGATAAACATGATCAACTACCAAGTCCAAATGCTAGCTCTGAACTTCTATCTCCATTATCATCTAGCAGCAGAAGTGATAGTATCATGATACAAATCTAACTCCTCTGAGCTATCACTTAGCTAGAGACCGACATAGAAGGGAAGTAAGACCTCTAAGACACTTTGATGATGAGGACTACTTTGCAGAAGCTTTGTACACTACAGAAGATGGTGGAGAGATTGAACCTGAAGATTACAGAGAAGCCACTAGAAGTGTGCACTGGGAAGCGTGGAAAGCTGCCATGGATGATGAAATGAGCTCTCAAGCTAAGAATCATACATGGATAGTAGTGAAAAGACCAGAGAATCAGAGGGTTATTGGGAGCCATTGGGTCTACAAGTATAAGCTTGGAATCCCTGGAGTGGAACAGTCAAGATTCAAAGCTAGGTTGGTAGCCAAGGGATATGCTCATAGAGAAGGAATTGAATACCATGAGATCTTTGCTCCTGTAGTTAAACATTTATCTATAAGGATCTTGTTATCTATGGTTGCTCAAGAAGACATGGAACTAGAGCAACTGGATGTCAAAACCGTTTTCTTGCACGGTGAGCTCAAAGAGAAGATTTATATGACGCCACCAGAAGGTTTTGAATCAATGTTTCAAAAAGATGAAGTATGTTTGCTCAACAAGTGTTTGTACGGTTTTAAACAAGCACCAAGGCAGTGGAATGAAAAGTTTGATGCATACATAACTGAGATTGGTTTTGTGAGAAGTGAGTATGATAGATGTGCATACATCAAGGAGTTGGTAGAGGGCTCAAGGATGTATCTTCTCATCTATGTAGATGACATGTTAGTGGCATCTAAGAATCGAGAAGCCATTCTACAACTCAAGAAAGAACTCAGCTTGAAGTTTAAAATGAAAGACTTGAGGGATGCTAAGCGAATCTTAGGTATGGAGATTGTCAGGGACAGAGCTGCTGGTGAATTGTGGTTGTCTCAAGAAGGTTACCTAAACAAGATCCTAGACACCTATGGAATGCTAGATGCCAAATCGGTATCTTACCCTTTAAGAGCCCATTTGAAGCTGAGTGCGGCAACAGAGAAACAACTGGACAAGGATGAAGAATTTATGAAATCAGTTCCTATTCAAATGTTGTTGGCAGCATCATGTATGCCATGACAGAGACTCGTCCTGACCTTGCTTATTCAGTGGGAATTATTAGCCGCTACATGAGTAATCCTATTAAAGAGCACTGGAATGGAGTTAAGTGGGTAATGAGATACATCAAGGGCTCAGTAACTACAAGGTTATTGTTCAAGAAGTGCTCTGAGTTCAAAGTCACTGGTTATTGTGATGCGGACTTTGCTGCAGATCCTGATAAAAGAAGGTCCATAACTGGTCTGGTGTTCACTCTTGGGGGAAACACCATAAGCTGGAAGTCAGGATTGCAGAGAGTTGTTGCCCTCTCCACAACAGAATCTGAATATATGTCATTGACTGAATCTGTGAAGGAAGCCGTATGGCTTAAAGGTCTGCTGAGAGAGTTTGGTTATGACCAGAAAAGTGTGGAGATTTTCTGTGATTCTCAAAGTGCCATAGCCCTCTCCAAGAACAATGTGCATCACGAAAGAACTAAGCAAATTGATGTCAAGTGTCACTACATTCGGGAGATCATTTCAAGTGGTGACATAGATGTTGTGAAGATTTCAACTGAGAAGAATCCAGCTGATATTTTCACAAAGACACTGGCAGTAAGCAAGTTTCAGACAGCCTTGAACTTGCTTCGTGTCAGGCCTGAGTAGTAAAACTCAAGGGATCCGAGTCTTGGAATCCTGTAACTAGGTTTAAGGGTATTGTTTTCTCTCTCTCAAGAGTATCTGTTTTTTGGTTTTGTCATCACGATTTCAGGTGGAGATTTGTGAAGATGAAACCTTGATGACCAAGTTACTACAACAATATCAAGAATGCTCAACGTTAACTCAAGCTCTAACCGGAGTTGATGTATACCGAACTAGAGTTAGACATGCTTTTGGGACCACTTTCGAGAAACGGCTACTACCAGTGTGCAGGTGGTACCATTGTCCTTTGTGTCTCCAAGAGTTTATTGCAGATTTGGAGTGTTGTGGCAAACGTGATTGAGCTCTCGACAGCGTTCAAGTTCAAAAGGAGCGTTTACGGTAGGTCAAGACACATGGCTCAAGGTACTTCATATAAATAGATTTTCTTGTTGTATTGAGAGAGAGTAAGAGAGATAAAACAGTACAGGCATAGAGAGTAGGGAAAACTTGTAAAGATCTAAGCTTTGTATTCAATTTTCTCGGTACTTAGAAGTTGACAGAATGAGTCTTAAGTGCTGGTGAAGGGCATTAAGGCGGGTCACTTGTAGCTTCTCTTGTAATCACTCTCTGAATCTAGTGGATTCCGAGTCAAAGACTCGGCCCAGACTAACACCCTAGTTGATGCAGGAGCATCTCCTTCAATGGCGGCAACTTAGTTCCTTGGTGCTGAAGTTTCCTTTTTTTATTAAGTTTTACTTTTCTTATGTTTATCTTAAAATTAGGAAAATTAGCTTAAAACATATTCCTTTTCTTAGACGACTTGTGTCTAAAGAAATCTCTATATAAGCTTCTCTAATAGCTTTTTATTAGACACGTT
>CAKOAT010099599.1:0-37025 GCA_932364175.1 Eruca vesicaria subsp. sativa
GAAAAACCTAAGTTTAAGTACTCTTTGTAGCCTACCAGGCAGATAATCTTTGTTCTTTGAAGAGAAACCATTGAAAAACCTTTGTTTTACTTTTCTATTTCATCATCTACATGATTAAGCTTGAATCTAACATAGGTTTAAGAGTAATCATGATGATTAGTGAGTAAATCACCTTTTGAATTCATGGGTTAGGGAGATTGAAGGTGATTATGTTAGTTCTAGGTTGTTTTAGTGTAGATCATTCTTGTTCCTTGCTAGTAGAGTATTCGTAATGCATCTTCTAAGTTAACCACTCAAAAGATGATCAATAGGCATTTCCCACCCAAAAGGTGTTCGATGAAATGCCTGAGACAACTCTCCTAGACTTTTAGTATACTTTGCCAAAGACATTTGTTGTTAAAGGTGCTAAGATAGCTAATAGACTTGTTAAATGATTGCTTTCATATTATTCAACCAAAGACATTTGATGTTTGAGATATGTTAGCAATTGAACATTCATCTAGACATAGAGCTTGTTTAAAATTGTGTCTAGAGTAAGGTTGATAGTTTAATTGATCGCTTGCAATCCTTAGTTCGAGACTTGATCACCCAAGGTCTAATCCCTATACCCATGAGTTCTCCTTTCTCTTAATCAAAGAAGTTATTTTAATTATCGCTTTTCTTATTCTTAGTTATAGTTTAAAACCATCAACTATTCGATTGCACTTAGATTAAGCTAGTACTTGCATTCTCAGTGCTTTAAAATCCCTCAGAACTGGTTCGACAATCTCTTATACTACACATTTGTCTTAGGAGTCTCAAAAACTCCTAACATCAAAGGACATATATTTCCCTCAGTTATGGCATGGATATGATAAATGTGCCAAAGGAAGCATTCCCATGAGGAGGACAAGGAAGCTGATGTCTGGAGAGAAAGTTCATTCAATAGATATGGCAAGAAAGAAGCATAGAACTTTCCCGTTTCCTATATCTGAGGAACCTGACCTCATGAACCAAAGTGGTGATCAGACGAGTCAAAGTTTTTATTTTTTTGTTGGTTTCTTGATCTGAGATGTGTTATTTGTTTTGTTGAAATGTAGCATGCGATAGCCTATGTGGAAGGGGATAATTACTATGGATTTAAAGCAACTATAAATGTGTGAAAGCCAAAGATCCAGCAGCAACATGAGTTCACCTTCTCGCAGATATAGATTCTCAGTGACTTATTCAGACCTTAACAGCATAGAAGCTGGTTGGCAGGTACACTCTGTTAACTTCAAGGGCATGAGAATATGATTTTTGATTCTCATGTTCTGTATAATGATTGATGTGTGAATTTATTACAGGTTAGCCGGATTTATATGTTGACAATAATACAAGACTCTTCACTTATTGGACTGCAGGTTCGTGAGACTATTGTATAATCAAATTCTTATGGTTATGTGATTTGGTTCCATATAAGCTAAACCGAGTGTACCTGCCAACCACCGTTTAATCATCTCTATTACTAGACGGTTTATAGGGGTTCTTTCAAGTCTTATTTCTCTATGCAAACACATATTTATTGTGGGATATTGTTAGCTCTTCGTTTCTCACATGTGCAACTACATAAGTGCTTCTTAACCTCCTCACTGAAGTGTCATTACATGTTATATACATGCTCATCTCATATAACTTACTTATGGATCCTCACAACAGAGGTCCAATTCTTCATGTCTATTACTAGATTTATTATGTCATCCCAAATTTATTATACTCTTCTCCACCCTTTCTAATCCTAACCATTATTTAAACTGGTCAGCAGTTAATTTAATTATAAACCCTACATGTAAGTCCATAACCATAATTATATATAGATATATAATCAATATAAAAAAACTTATATTAAAAAAGGAAATCAAAGTAATATAATCACTAATTATACCTTGAATATTAAATAATAATTATTATTTTAAAAAGTCTTAATTATTTTGGATAACATGGTTTATTTGTGAATTTTTAAAACTAAATATGTAATTCTTTAAATAGTAATGTGGTAAGTTATCAAGTTGAATGGAAAATGATAAAGTTTACTTTTTGCATAATTTAGAACAATAGATTCCAAAGAAAATGTGTAAAATGTATTCAAAGACATATCTATATTAGCGAAAAAGAAATTTGTTTGTTGAATCTTAATTGTAATTCTGAATAATTTTATTTTTTTATTATTAAAATAGAGGCAAAACAAGTATTGAGAAATGTGAACTAATTACATGATTAAAATGAAAAATTTCGTATTAGTTAGAAACCTATAATTTTAAATAATAATAACAAAAACAAATGGTGATTGTATATTAAAATCACTTTCAATTGAGAAAAAAAAACTAAATATTATTTTAGTTCTTTATTGTTTGGTTTTGTTTTGCTACACTCTAACTTCCTCATGTAAGTTATTTGATATCAATTGTTATGTAACTAAAATAAAAATCTGCTATAGAAGTATATTATTTTATTAATTTATAAAATACTATTTTAAAACAATAATTTAAAATAGCATGAGAAAACACTACTAAAAAATAATTTTATTATTAAACAGAGTTCAACAAAGCTAAAACAAGTAACAAAACATAACCAGTAAAGCACTAAAATGTAATTAATATTTTATTCCAGATATAAATATGATCTAATACAAATATATTTTAGAAATTATTGATTATTAGTTATGATGTTATTAATATATATATATATAGTATTTTAAAATTTGAGATTAAATTATTTTTATCAAATTGTATTATATTTTAACTGATTTAGCTTGGAGATAGACTATTTTATTATCATGAAAGAAATAATTTTTAAAAATATTTTTTAAATTTGGATCTTCATGAAATAAATATAATATTATTTATTTAAACTTATGATTTTTATTATATCAAATTTAAATAGAGATAATAAAATATATATTATTAAATTTTCTGAATTTTTTTTTCTAATTTTCTATTCTCTACAAAAATAGAGAATAACGAAGTCTATTGTCATTTTGATTCAAACCAAAATTATTTATTATAATAGAAATATGATCTCATAACTCTTTTCATTATTTGTTTTGTTTTCATTGGACTCATCATTATTTATCTTTTTTTATATTTTTTTCAATCTATGGTAAGTTTAAATGCTTCATAAAATTAATATAAATTCATATATGATAGTTTTATCATAATTGGCCCGTAGGGCGGGCCAATCCTAATTTTCTATAAAATTGTGAAACATGTAGGACATTTTATTATGAATGATTCCATGTTTAGATACGATATAGAATAGAAACATACTTCCATTATTACACATATGCAGATATATTTGTCATTGGCATTGTGTATAAACTATATAACCTTGCAGTATTGTTTGCAAGTTAGAGTAGAAACATATTTCCATTATTATTTTAGACTCTTAAGTTAATTATTAAAAAGTTTATGATTAAGTTGGTATAAAGAGAAGCAAAATGCATTATTTGGTGATTCTCTAACCTAAATTGACCTTTACACTAACTTATAAATAAAGATGAAAAATACAATAGTACGTACACAATAGAATGGAGGTAACTAGTTAAAAAAGACTTTGTAATGTAACCTTTTAGATTCATTTTTTTTTTCAAAAAAATTCTTATTTGATTAATTATTATCTTAATTTTCGGCCAAAGTCCTAATTAAATTAAATATTAATAAATTAGTTAAATATTTGTTTCTTTTTGCATCAACAAAAATCACAGACTTTAGATGACTCTATAAACCAATTAGGGAGCTCTTCATCCTCTTTTTCTTTGTCTTCTTCAACTTGAGGTTCTTTCTCTTCCTCAGAACCTCTATCGTCCTTCTGAGGTCTATTTCTGGTAAATTATATCACATCTTAAGTCTATTTCTGGTAAATTTGTAAATATGGATTGAGTTCAAAAATAGCACATCGATTTTGGTTCTTTGTATCACATCCGAACCCATAAAATAATCATATATCATTCAGATCAAATTTATATATATATGATTAGTTTGGACATTTATATCATTTTTTTTTAATTTTTCAATTTTTTTTTGTTTTTTTTCAGATTATCCGTTCGGAGGATTCGGTTAATAAAACTTATGTTCATGGATTCCATGGTCTGGCCTATTTAAATTAAAACGAAAAATTATTCCACGCTTTCTAATCGTGGGTTAAAATCTAATTTGAAGTTTAAAGGTGTTGTATTTCAAAAGCAGAATTTCAAACTCAACTTCAAAATTATTTGTATTTTATACTGTCTCCTTATATTTATCATAATTAATTCAAACTCATAGAACTGTTATAAATAACTAGCACATATATAAAATGTTACACTAAAATATAAATTATAAATAAAAGTATATAATTAAATATTAAAATATAAATAAAATAACACATTAAGTTTTGTAATATTGTTGTTGTTAGTTTTAGTTTTAAAATATTTTACATGTTATTTTGATGTTTTTAAAAAAATCATGTAAAATTTAAAATTTATAAAAATAATTTTGAAATAGTTATGAGATAATAATTTTTGAGGATTAAATCGATTAACAACAAAATATTTAAAAACATATATATGATGTCATTATAAGGACCATATACAAATAAAATATAAAACTTCAAATTTGAAATTTTAAATAGTGACACTCTATATTGTTTAACTATTCAAAACTTCAAATTAGAAATTTTAGAGTTTTTTATTGGAGAGTCAAAAACTTCGTATTCGAAGTTATAGAATATCTTTGGAAATGTTTTAAACAATTAGGTTTAGTAGATATCAACAGCAATGGCATTCTCCTTTTTTTTTGCCTTTCAAAAGTAGTAACTATAATTGACGAGGGTCTAAGACAAAAATAACCGGGATGCAAACTAAACCATACCAAAATAAAACGATATACACATTTGAGACCCCCCTCCCTTTCTGAGAGAGAGAGAGGACGAACACTAATCCCCAATCATGCCGCCGAATATGAAAACCCTAATTGCCAAGGTAAATCCGTGATCCGATTCTGAATCTTTCCCCCTTTTTTTCGTTCTTGTTTCCATTCCTTTTTGATATTTTGTTTGTAAAATTTTGGTTTCACAGTACCGTGGAGGGAACCGCAGATTCTCTTGTTCAGCAAGTAATAGTGCTGGTAACTTTCTCTGTTTACTTATCACAATCTTTTACAACTCTTCTCGGTTTATGTATCTATGTGAATTTAGGCTCGAATGGAGCAGGACAGATCTTGTGGAGCCTACGTCGATTTATATCATTCGGTTTTGGATATGGCTTAGGTATGATATCGATGATGGAGAGACACAAAATTTCATTCCTTTTTAGTTTATCCTCGGCTTGTAATTTTTACTATTTATTTTGGGTATCAGGTATGTATGTACTTGGAGATAAGGTAGCAGAAGTTGAGGAGGATCGTCAAAAGGTGTAAAACCAGAATCATATAAGAAATTGAATGGCACTTTTTTTTTTTTATCTTACCATCATTTGCTTATCAATTTCATCTCGTTGGTTTTTTTCAGTATTTGAGGGATGTTTATGGGGAGTCTTCGAAAATTGTTGATCTGAGACAAGAGATGTGGAAATTTTGAAGGTCTGTTGCAAAAGTCATATGATTATTATTGAAGGTTTGTGTGATTCACAGTACGACTAAATTATCGCCGTAACAATCACTGTTATTATTGTAAATTATTGCCTTAACTCCCACTAGATAATCTAAGTTGTGGCTCGGTTTGCCCAATTCTTACTAATGGAAGTGAATTAAAGTTAGTGTTCGAGGAGAATCTTTAGAGCTAATCTTATCGGTCAGGCTACTCTCGTATACACAGTATAATAATAATACAATAGTAACTAGGACTGGCAGATTAATATATGAAAAAATTATCTAATATATCATTAATTATAATGAATATCTTAAAATGTGTATCTAATTTTAAATTAAATTGATTTTAATTTTCAATGTGTATATTTCATTATTTTTATTATAGATTATGTTTATCTTAATATTAAAAGGAAGAAATTACAATTTCATGATTATACATTTTTCTTTAATTCATTGATAAGTTATTTTCCAATTAGTAGATATTATACATACAACTACCGCGGTTCAAATATTTCAAATTTGAATCTATATTATTATTGTGAAGTGATTTTTGTTAAAAGTTAGAGTGGTTAATTTAATTGTTACCTTTAATGAAATTAATATATGTAAGTTATTATATAATCAAAACAAAATTATATTAATAATATTATATTTATATGTTAGTTTAGATAATTGACTACAAGCTAATATAATAAATTTGGAAAAGATAAAAACATTTTCAAATGATAATTCTTATATATATATATATATATATATATATATTGTGTTGTAATCATGAGATAATATTATAACTACATGATAATTCTTATATATATACATTGTGCTTTTATATATAATTGATTTTTTGCTTCTGAAAATAATATTATATTATTAAATTTCAAAATTTACCTTATAAAAGTTATAATTAAATATTATTCAGTTAAAAACATTTATGTAAAGATATTTTTTTAAAATAATTTAATATGTGATTGTTTTTAAATTTCAACACAATGATAAACATATATCTTTTGATGCATTTTTTGTCAAATTTAACACATTTTATTTAAACTTTTGAAATATAATAATAACTTATCATATCATGTTGGTTTTTGAATTAATAAATATACACTGATAAGTATTCATAGAAAGATTATACCCGCAAGTACCTAAAATTAAAATTATATACAGTAGAACCTCTATAAATTATGCTCGATAAATTAATAAATTTCGCCGGTACAAAATTTGACACAAATAGATAAAATAATAAGAAAATAACTTTAAAAAATATATATGTATATTTATTTTTCATAAGTAAGAACCTATCATTAGATTAGTGTAATGGATCTGGAAACTGTCTCGTTCCAATAGAGGTAGCGAAAAGACGTGATCGAAACCCCAACGAACAGAATTGTCACGCCAACCTCTGCATCTCAGTCTCTCTAATGCCGAAGATCAAAGATTGCGATGAACCCTAGATTCCAAAGCGGTGCGGATGAAGGATCTTAATTTTAACGATAACATTTTGGGTCTTGAAGGATATTATTGAGCTCTAACAACACACAACGAAGTCCATATAAATCGCATAATTAAGTTAATGAAAAACATCATGTAGTTTTAGTGGACACATGTCGCAATGTGATGCATTGAATTAGTGATGTGGTACCCTAGAATGAGGAAAAGCCTACTTTATAATAAGTCTAATAAGTCTATTGCTTTGAACATGCCCATCTCAATATTTTACTAGGCCCGGACAATCTGAAATATGCCCTAATTTATATTTTAGTGTAACATTTTATGGGAGTAAACGATCAAGTAGTTTCTGGTTAGAGATTTTCTGTTTTATTTCCAACAAGCTCTGTAACTTTGACAACTCCTCTTCTTTACCACTCTTCTTCCTCTTACTAGCCGCTTCAGCAGCTTTGACCCCACTAGGCTTATCCTCTCCTTCTCCCACTTCTTCTTCTCCATCAACCTCCAACACTTGTTTGCGCTTTTACTTCACACTGTTCTTAGCGAGATAGGTGGAGCACCATTTCTGGTCATGCCTCAGCTCCCTCAAGGCATGTTCTAGGTTGAACTTGATGGAGTAGTCATCGTAGAACATATCTAGGGCAGCTTTCATCACATCATCATCATTTTGACCTCTTCTCTGCTCCCTCAGAGCCGCTTCAAAGCATTCAACAAACTTGCAGACTAGTTCGTTAATCCTAGCCCACCTTTGCTTGCACTAACTAAACTCTCTAGGTGTTGTCCCAACAAGGTGAGGGCTTGAGTTGTAGTAGTCTACAATCCTCTTCCAGAAAGCACCAACCTTCTGCTAATTGCTGACCACCGGGTCTTTACTGGTGTTAAGCCAAACACCAATGAAGATTTTATCCTCTTTGGGAGACCATTTCCTCCTCTCCTTGACACCAGACTCATCTGGACATTGGCTACCAAGCAGGTTCGGGTGAATCAAGCTCATTTGGAGATTGACTATACACTAGGTTAACAAAACCATTGTTGTTATCCATGGTTAGAGAATGCTCTGTGTCACTATACTAACAACACATCGCCTTTAAGTAAGCGATTTATAACTAAGAAACATTTAAGGCAATAAAATCTGAGCAGTTAGAAAGGTACAAAGCAAAGCAAATGCATTTAACACCAATCAAATCTGACTAAGTACTCTACTAGCAACACAAAGCCTTCAGGAACCGATTTCTAACTAAGTATAACATTTAAAACCTATCAAATCTGAGGAGTTAGGAAGGTAGAAAGCAATTCAGTAGCATTTAACACCAATCAAATCTCACCAGTTATGAAGTTTTACACTAAATGAGTTTTGGCTTTTATAAAAATTAATTTTCACGTTATATGTTTTTATTATTCAAAAAATATAGACTACTATATGTTTTTATTATTCAAAGAAAAGAGACTAGGAAGTTGTTTGTAGAGTACCTTACAGACACTCGCGAGGTCAGAGACTCTCGTGTTAAGCCTTTGAAGCTCTTCCTGAAAACACATGAAATAAAACAGTCAGAACTTTTTAAACATTGCAGAAACAACAATCAAAAGCACAAGGAGAGAAACTAACCAGGCAGAAACATGACCACCAAACCTATTAAAACTAATACACACACCATTAGACAAACAACCAATTCAAAGACATTTGTAACCCACACACGGTCTTCTCTAGCTTAACCAGCTTCTGCTCATTCTCATTACCTTGATCCTTAAGCTGCCTAAGTTGTGTCTGAAAGTCACTCATCTCCTCCATAACCGCCACATCCCACCATTTCCAAACATGGCAGTCTCCATCATCAATATTGTCGCACGTGAAGTACCTTCTGGCTGGATCTTTTCTAGTGTAAGATGTTGCAACAACAGGCTCACCACCACAGTAGCATGTCGTCGGGATTTCATCAGCAGCCTCAGGTTAAGGTGGGTACTGAACCGGCTCTGCAATATTGTAGCTACTCTCAGCTTCATCCGCGTACATTTCAGCTTCTGTTTGAAGAAGGCAGGTTAAACCTATGTTATACTCTTCTCATGAAGAAGGTTGGCTGTAGCTATAATCTTGTCCCATGTTCGTTAACCTGAAAGAAATAGACAAGGTAAAATTTAGACATGGAAAGTTAAGAACTTGTTGTCCTATACAATCTCAATAGTTAATTATAATCTAATAGAAGAAGATATCTCTAGAGTAACAATCTTAAGAACACAGTTAAACAACAATAATCAAAGACTCAGAGCACTAAGCTCAACATTTGCTCGAAAAGAATCACAGAGTCAGAGGACATAAGCTCAAAAAGATCGTTTTGAAACTATAAGAACAAACGAAAAGATCACCAAATCGATTGAAACCAAAATCGTTTTGAAACCGTAAGAACAAACGAGAAGATCCCCAAATCGATTGAAGCCCAAATCGTTTTCAAACCCTAACTTCAATTGAAAAGATCTCCAAATCGATTGAAAACCCAAAACTGAATCTTAAATTGAGAGGAAAACAACATGCAACCTAATATAAATCCATAAATCAACAAGAGAAGGCTTCGATTTACCTTTCTTATCCGAGGGAGCAAAATCGCCTTATCGTCGAGAGGAATTTTTTTTTTCTTGGCTTCAGTCGAGAATGAGAAGTTTTTTTTTTTGCAATACGAAACACATGTTGCCACCGACCCAATCACACAATGCCACGTCTCTAAGGACCAAGTCCTTAAAATCCTTAATTACGAGCCAATCCTTAGCTAACTTAGGTTTTATAATATTATTCTATTCATATTAACCTAGGTTTAAGAGCTAAGGACTCGTCATCATCCTCCGTAGCGGGTGGTCTTACCTAGCTAGGAAGCTTCGACCCTTCCTCCTAATTTTTCTGCTATTATTATCGGATATATATATTATTTTTTTATATTGTGAAAGATAACATAGTGATATGTACAAGCTACTTATGGGTTTTCATCTTTTATAGGAGTAGATATCCTGTAAAAAAAATTCATGACGTTAAATTTGGTAAAACATTAGAGTGTAGACTAAAACCGAAAAGAGAGAAATCATAAAAAGATGTAAGTTGTTGCATACATGCCTTAGATACTAGGTAGGGATCAACTTTCAAGCTATCATGTTGGTCTGATTGCTTTGTTTTTGGGTTATATGCTGCCTTGTTTCTATTTATCTTGTGCGAGTCACTTTCCCAACCCAAAATGGGCAGATCGGAGCATCATTCCGGCAATCAAAAAGGTGAAACGGTCGGCTAGGCTACATACGAATTCAGCAAATGAATCACCACTGAGGTTTGAATCGGTCCAAAATCGCAATACCAAACATAAATACTTTGATTTCATATTTCTCGACTTTTTTGAGATGTCAATATAGGATCATTTCCCAATTGCTAGTCAGATTTTATCAGTTGATCTGTAATAAATAATAAATTGTGAGTAAATTATGTATATTTATAAGTGATTATTTTAACAAGACTCAAATTGAGTTTCTTACCTGACCAATCATATACCTCAATCACAACAACCTCACTTCTACTTATAAAACATGAAAAATGGTAAGAGAAAAGAACTAAGACGAAGAGAGAGGACGAGGCGGCGGCAACATTTGACGAAGATTCGGACCACCACTTGTGATTTAACTATAAAAGGATGCTGCAAAAGCTGTTGAGCAGACCACCTCTTAGGAGGATCACTCTGCAAGCAACAAGAGATGAAGTCACGAAACTCCACAGACGCCGGAAGCTCACGAACATATCGTGGCATTTGACGACGTTGGGGTGGTCGACGCTGCGGAGGATCTCGATCTCTCTGCAGATCTGTCGCCTGACGTTGTCGTCGTGGTTACCGTAGATCACCTTGAGGGCGAAGGGGCGGTGGATGACTTTGTAGACCGTTCCTCTGGCGCCGCTTCCGATACGGTTCACGCGCTCTAGGAAAGTCAACAGCAACTACGTACATACTTATTTGTTTTTAACCCAAAAAGTGTAGTATTATAAAGGGGTCTATAAAATGAACTTGTCTATGAGATTTCTACTTCTTGGCGATATTGAGATCGATGTGTACATACATACGCAAGAGAAGCCACAAAGACCAAGAAGAATGCCGATACAAGCATGAACGGTTCCGCAAGCATGTATATTGATTTGAACGTATAGTACACCTCATCACATAACACTAATCAGTTGGTTCTGGTTCATCATCAAGATCGAATCTAGGCTAGTACATAAGCTAAGGTTAGAGGTATATTTTACCTGGAAGGGTACATTGTGAGTGGGAACTACATTATCCTTTTGCAACACAACCACAGTTTCTTCCCATGATGTCAAGGTATGAGTATTTGACCTGACACACAGAACCATTTTAGATTACATGTTTATAATTTGCAATAACGCAGTTCATGTTATCTGTGCGGGCTGACCTGTAAGTCTTGATTGACTATAAAGGGCAAAACAGCAGAAGGGTCCTTCGTTCCTTCAGGAAGCACGACTTGAAACATGAATCTTCCTGTGTTAGGGAGTGATTTCTAACAACAGAGATCGATTAAGATTGGCAGTAGAAACAGCTAACTAAACTAACTTTGAGAGTCAACTTGTTAACTATAAGGAAAAAATAAGGAAAAATTAATTTTTTTTTGAGAAATATAAGATAAATTATGATATTTTTAAAACAAATTTAGATATATTGCTAAATTAGAACTTATAGTTTTAAGGAAACATCAAACATAGTTATTAACTTTTTTAAAAAAATTATTAAATCATAAATATATCATTTTTTTTTTTAACATGGTCTAAAATTTATTTGACACGGTCATGTTCACTACAAGCTACTAAATTTAAATTTAACAAGTGCTAATGGTTGATACAGCACATGTAGGGATAGATAAATTCATTGTCAACTACTAACTTACTTAAGAGAAACCATCGTCCCCAACACACTACTACCTGTTGTGTCTTCTTACATCTATGGTAAAATATGAACGATGATGCTTGTTAAATGAATAATTAGCGGTTCCTAAACACCATTTAACACTTTGATCCTAAAATCATCAAAGCAAAAAAGCAGAAAAAAAAAAAAAATGATCAAACCGTTTTCCCTCTTTATCTTCATCGTGTTCTTCATCAGCCATGGCAGGTCTTCATCGCCACAGCCCCAACACTGGTGCGTCGGGAAGCCAGGAACAGCTCCGGTGCAACTCCAGGAAAACTTGGACTTCGCCTGCGCGTCTGTTACGTGCGACGAGGAGGCTTGCTTACATGTATCATCTACAATTTTGTACCAAAGATCATCGTTCGCGACAGAGCCGTCTCAAATAAATTTTATACCCTGTTCAGAAAAAAAATTAACAATATATTATGATAATGAATTTTTAAAAAAATTTAATAACTATGTTTGATGTTTCTTTCAAAATTATAAGTTATAATCTAACAATATATCTAATTTTTTTTAAAAATAATCATAATTTATCTATATATTTTTAATATTTTTTTTATTTTTTCCTTATTTTTTTTATTTTTATATTTGGGGTCCTGTTCGACAGCTCTACTTGCACATGCTATTAGACGTCTCTGGTTCGCGATGAACCTATACTACAAGCAATTCGGAGAGACTGAGGCGAGCTGCTTCTTCAAACAAAGCGGCATTCTTGTCGACCAAAAGCCGAGCTCCCTCTTCTTCAGCTACGAGGAATGAGGCAGAGCCACAGAAGGCAGAGCCACAGAAGGCAGAGCCACAGAAGGCGGAGCCAGCAGCCGTACTGCCTTAGTCAGCATCCTTGTTTTCGTAGTTGTCTTTTTACTTGTTGGTGGTTATGTTTGTATAACCAAGAAACCCCCCCCCCTGCTCAATGTCTTCGATTCTTGGGGGAGCTTTTTATTAAGTTTGTTGTAGGTCTTGATTGAATGTCATTTCGCCTTTCGAAAAAATGAAAGCTAAGTGGACAACGAAAATTACATTGAGCTGTTCGGTTCGTACAATTAATAATTTATAAAATATTGGTATTGATCTTGTAACTCTAATCTCGAATCGGATTTGGTTTAGTACTTTTTGAATGATGATATTTTCGAGTATATATCTAAATGAACCAAAAAAAAATTTGGTTCCAAATTGGATTGACTTGCTATTATCCAAATCTATAGAAAATAAATGAATTTATCCAAAATATGCAGTTCAGATTAATATATCCAAACATGTCCAAAATAAACCAAAGTAACAAAATACCTAAAATATAGAAAATAATTTAAATTTATATTATTTTAATAGTTGAAATATTGTAAGTATTGATATATTTATACCTCAGCTAATTTTTGGATACTAGTAATTTTTTTTAGTTCGAAATCGGTTCTTTGGATATACAAATCATCTACAGTTTGGATATCTAAGCTAAATCGGGTTCAGTTTGGTACTTTAAAATTTTGATCGGATCCGGTTTTCCGGATAATTTATCCATACCTATTTTTGGGTCAACCTACTAATTTTCATTCTAGGTTTAATATATGTTTGAGTCAATTCAATTAATAGTAGTTTATGTTCAATAGATTGGATTCAAATATTAAGGCAGGTCAATGTAACATAAATTTGAAATTGAAAATTTGAAGTGCTTATATATAGAACTTTAATACTCATTTTAAATACCAACTAGTTTTTGACCCGCGCTTAAAAGCACGGGTTAATTTTTGGTTGATAAAAGTATTTGATACAAATTAGTATTTTAGTTTTGTTGTAAATATTATGTTACAAAATTGTATTATATCAAAAAATAAAATTATTTTTATTCAGTTATTTAATAATTGTATTTTAAATTATTTAAAAATTTCATATGATGTGATCAAACTAAACACGTCTATTATTTGAAAATAAATTATTTTTAAATTATTAAAAAAATTCTTAAACCCTTTTTATGATTGAATACCTAAACAAAAGTCAGCAAGATTCTGAAGCGGAAACTCCTCCACACCTTCTCCGCCATCCTCGACCGTTATCATCCCCTAGACGAAGAAATACACCTGATTTGCCGTCATTAGCAACCTCTCCAGTCTCGACCGAAACTTGTTTTTTTTTTCTCTCGAAGTTTTACCCGAATTATATTTTATGCAAATCTAAAATTTATCCAAAACCTAAAATTATATCAGAAACCCCGAACCAAAAACTTTAAAAAAATCCAAAATACCAAAAATATACCCAACTATTCGAATATACCTAATATATACAATAATTTGCAGATATTTTGGGTATCCGACCAGATTTCGGGTAGAACCTAAACTCGAACTAAGATCCGCATGTCCAAAAAAAGATCCAATAGGTACATAATTAAAATAGTTACACAATATATTTAATACATATTTATTGTATTTAAATAAACACTAGATATTTTCCCGGGCTACGCCCGAGTTTTTGCCTATAATAATGTTAGATGTTATAAAAGTTATTTTTTATACATCTGTGGATCATGCAAAAGTTATGGCATCCAAGGTTATGTTCGTATGTTTGGGTTTTTTGTTCAAGTTAGGAACCATTTGAGAGACTTGCTAAAGATTTGGTTTCGCCTCCATTTTTGTTTTTTGAAAGCGAATAGTTTTATCAGTTTGTAACTTGCTTTAGTTATTTGTATATGGATGAGAGTAGAGAAGAGAAGAAAGATTTAAGGTAGTGATTGTAATGGTAGAGAAGAGGAGAAAGATTTAAGGTAGTGATTGTAATGGATGTTTGAGACTTTCAAATGTAAAAACTTAGCAGACTATCTATGATTTTATCATTGATCAAGACTGGTTTTTGTGCATGATGCAATTTTTTTTCATATTTTTTTAGTTATGATTATATTAAAACATTATTTTAATAAAGTTTCAGTTTTATTTACTAAATGTAATTTTTCTTTTGAAAAAACTATTTTTTTCTAACAAAAACTGTTAGTATATAAACCAACATTAACTCTAAGTAAAAAATAATTGAATATTTTTTTAAAAAAGTTAACCAACTTAAGTGTATATATAATTAACTTCCTTGCAGACTCTGAGAATTTTAAAAAAAAAAATCCCCGTTTAAATAGGTTTGTAAAGCAGAACATTTTATACGTCATGAAATTGTTGTTAAACTATAATTTCTAGTAACTTTATAAACTCACCTAAGATTACAACATCTAAATTTTTGTTGAAACTTAAATTTTAATGTTTGTTTTACTCTTTTTTTTTCTATGAGTAAAGTGGGTGTTTCATTTCAGTTTTGTATTGTTTGTTACATCATTAATTATATAATAAGATTATATCTAGGAAAAAAAAGTCAATAATATGAAAAATGATTAATTTTTAAAATGTAATAGTTGAGATATTTATTAATTAACTGATACTTTTTTTGCATCACATTAAAGTGATATAAGCTTTTATTAGTATATGTGATTTATTTCCTTTTAATTTATTCTTTTGATATTTGAAATATTTACAATAAATTTAGAAGTTAATTTTTTGAATATTAATTTTAAGCTAAAAATATCTAAACAACATAAAATAATCTAATTAGTAAAATTAATGTAAAATATTATTTTTCCATGTACATGCACCATCATCGTATGATTGTAACACATCAAATTATAGATAGAGATATGAATTGCAAACTGAGCAACTCAAAAAAGTTATGTAATATACGTATTTGGTATGTATATTTCAAAATTAAAAGTAGAATGTGGCCGAAAATATTTGTCATATAAAATTCAGTAACTTTTTCAAAATAAGAGAGTAATAAAAAGCTCTTTCAGTTTCCCACGGTGATTCTGACAATGATAGGAGGAAGCTCATATTCAGTTTATCAGTTATCCCCATAAAGGTTAGTTAGTCTTTGCTATTATATCATAAATCTGTTCCATGTCTGCCATAGTGCGATTAGACTTAAACTCCGTCTTTCTGGCTAATGTTTAGCCACATGCCGATCAAAGACTTTAGAAACATCAGCGTAATAAAATACGAACCCCAATTCTTCTAAGAGAAGAACCTTCCACACTCCCACTGGTTTAACCAGCTTTAGGAGGTTATCTGGTGTTTTGTTTCTTATGTTTAATGGGTTGACAAAGGAGTAACTGGAGGTCTAAAGAGCCATCTGTGATAGAATTATAACAATCAGCAAACACAAAATGAAATAACGTGCAGCCAATTCTAAATTACATGAAATCAAAGGGTCCTACGAACTTCTTGAAGGATCGGCGAAAGATTTCATTCTTCTCTCACGATAGTATGAGAAACCTTTCTCTGTTTTGTAGCCAATGTACTTGAGTCTTTTATCGTTTCCTTAATTTACAAGTTTACAACTCTGCAGTATAACCAATGTACATAAAAATTACGCACTTGTACGGATTAAAGAACACTACAGATGAATATAATCCAAGATTAAAAAAATAATAACAAATGTTTTGCCTTTCTTGCTTGATTCTTGGGCTTCTATTCAGCTTGCTAGATTCTGAGAAATAAGATGCTTATGTGTTGATAGAACTGAGACCCTATCACTCAAAACCGAGACTATCATTCTAAACCAGCAAAGTTAAAATACATATTATATACCTAAAAATATCAATTATATTTAGTTTTAAAATAATCAAATATCATAGAATACTATCTATAAATCAAATCACTCGGAAGCCTGATTTATCCAAATATTATTTAACCTGAAATACTTCAAATTGTAGGAATTATCCAATATTTTTATCCGAACAACCCAAATTACTTAATATTTAATTTTAAATTTTTATTATAGCAATTATTTTGATTTTTTTTTGTATTAAATTTTATAAATGATACACATATTAGAATTATTATTTTGTGCTTTAAATTGAAACATGAATTCCATTTTAATCTAACACATTTGGTGTTTAGACTTACAATTTTAATTCCAAAAAATGATTAATAAAACTAACACACCAAATATGGGGAATGTAACTCATCCAGTATTTTATCTGAAAATCCCATATCACTTTATATTTTAATATAAAAATCTAAATCATTTGAAAGATTTATCCTAACTAACCGAAAATCAAAACTGATATAACTGTTACATATCTTATTTCTGTAAGAGAATAATAAAAGTACCATCAGGTTTAAGATTCTAAAGTTCATCGTGCCTGCCATCCCACTTGTATGCTAATCATCCAAAGACGGGCCAACTGGAGGAAGTCCAGCATTCCTTGTTTGTCTCTTTTTATCCAACCAGTCATTTTCGTTATGGAATTGTGAATTCAAATTTGCAAGAAACTTATACCTTGTGTCTACAATCAGGGGTCCTTGGATCCTCAACCATAACACTAAACTCCTTACTCTTTGTGAGCTTCATCAGTGCATTTTATTTTGTGCCAGAAACATAATCGTAACGTGGACATAAAGTGAGATGAGTATCCACACGGTTCTCTGTTGAAGTGCCATATCTGGTCAATAAAGCAACGTGATGTAAAGTGGTGTTCGCTCCGCTATGTTCCATGTCAGATGGAAGCATGACAGATCATCCCTTTCAATGATACTCCTCAGCCAGTTTCCGAAAATAAGACTATTTTTTGGGATCATGATTCTCTGCATTCAAACTAACCTCGCCACCATCATGCTGATATGCATTGACGCATGGTGGCATCTCCTCGGAAAGGAAGTCATGAGGGAACCGATCAACTTCACTTTAAACAAAGCACTTCGAGACTAAAACTTTGGTTCTGGACCAATAAGGGTCATTTTTGATGGGTTTCAAGCCTCCCAAAAATGGATCGGACGATAGCATAACTGGGTCTCGTGAGGACCTCGTGAGATATCTATGAAAAGTATAACTTCGTGAGCATAGGCGGTGAAGACATCTATGTCTTCAGATAGTTCCGCAAGAGCACCAAGCAGGCTTAATAACTCAAAAAGTCTCCTACAAACTGAATTTAAGGAATAAGAGCAATTACAATCCACAAGTAGAATCCCTCAGGCTAACCAAAAGAGAGTCCATCACGTACTTGTAATCATGGAAAAATGAAAGCAGCCAAAATAGATATGCGGAAAAGCCTAGTGAGCAAGACATAATTAGGAACATCACCATACCAGCTGCAGTGTTACTGACATCATGTACCCGATGACATCCCCCATGTTGATGAAAGTACAAAAACCACAATCAAGTATCAAAGGTGCATCAAGATGAAAAAGGATACCTTGCAATGGTAGGATGATCTTTGTAAGGCTTGGTTCGCTGAAAGTAGTCCTCTTTTGGTGCTTGACAGAAGTAATATGCCGTCAAAAAGTTCATGTATTCATGGATGTGAAAAAAATGATTGGAAATACTGGTAATCATCTTGTATGGTAATCATTTTCTGCAAAAAAGTACAAAAAAATGGATTCTCAAAATTGACGACAAACAGTTACTTGTGAGTTGAAAACAATGGAAACAGTCGCAAAATCACCTCACTAAGAGTTTAAGAGAGCCAACCTGACTATAACTTGCGGAAACTTCTCTTGATCTGAAGCATTTCTCTGTATGTGTCTTCATTCCCATGATGCACCTCAGATGTGTGACACTTGGCCTTCAGGAACCATTTTTGGTGGGTTTTGCATAAACTTTTTTAGCTCGCTTGGCCAGACCCTAGTCCTCTTCTAGCTTGGCGTACTGAAGGTATAAGGTCATGTCAGTATCTGATGGAGCCTGAAAGAATTATAAGAGAAGTTAGATCAAGAATAAATCGATAGACTACACAAAACAGCCCTTTAACCAGGAAGATTGTGTACTAAGATAGATTAGATTACCATTGAAACACCATATTAAAACAAACTAAACTCTCGCCCGCTCCAGCTTTATCTTCCCTGCATCAGCCAACCTTTGTAAGATAAGTTACCCATATGTCTTTCACATAAGGGCATTCTCATTTTTTGATACCACTTTCATACACCTTAAGAGCATATTTGAAATAGTTATCTTCCTCAAGTAGAAAGGCATAATTCAAGATGATCTGAGGCCTTGCTATCCAGAAATGCACGGGAGAAGATGTACAAAGAAGACTTGTGTTTTGTTAGAATCAACTTTTTCTCGTATCATTTCCATACGCATGTTCTCTTCATCTTCATTCTCACTTTTGCTCTTCTTGAAAGTAACCTACCTCAGCAGTAACAATCCAAGCTTAGTCATGGAACCAAATAGACAACTGACCGGTGAAAAGACTGTTTTTATAAAGAAAAAAAGAAGCTTAACCACCAATAGTTTTCTTAGATCCACCATTTAATGACCCATGAACACGAATATGCCCGCATCCCTCCATTTCGCCATAATAAAATATGTAATTCTCAAGAAATCTGGATCCATATTTTTCAATCAGAATCTAATAAAAATGAAGATACATTACATAAATTCACTTAGCCCACATACATAAAAGACATCTAACAAAAATAAGATGAAACTGATGCATTTCATTGCTAGATACACTCTTGATGCATTTCATTGCTTCATTTGTAAACAAACCGTTTTACAGAAGCTAATGAAAGGCTTGAAAATGTCCCACATATTGTATCACATAAAACCGATACGATGTCTAGTGAAATTTGTGAATACCTCTTTAAATTAAGGACTGAACAATCACAATTGTTCTCTTTTTTTTTCAACTCCTACATTCTAATGACGCTGTTGTGAATAACACATGTTCATACGGTGTTATGCCTCTCTATATTCTTAGATGTTATGATTTGCATATGGAGTTTGTGGAACTTTTATTGGAACATGGAAACAATTTGGAGGCTCTCAGCTCCATGTTACTTGTTGAAACGGTAACTCTCATTGCCTTGAAATTCTTTTGGAAAATGGAGCGGAAGCAAATTATTTTCCTATGGAGCAACAAACTCCTCTTCATTGTGCTTGCTATGAAGGGATGAAGCAACAGTGTAGGTTGGTTGATTATCTTATAAGTGTGTGGATCTTATATATATTATGTTACTTAAATCATTTTGGTCGTAGCTGCTTCTCGAACATGGAGCAAAACTTGAAACTCTACATGAGAACGAAATGAATCCACTGAATTGTGCACAATTCATGTACGTAGCCGTAACATTAGAAACTGTGCAGGTCAAAATACTGTGATCTTTTTCTGACAATTGTTTTCTAGGATAAAGAGATTTAGGTTTAAGATTTCACTTATTAATTCACGTAAAAGGGTAAACCATACATATAAGTGTTTGCACTAAACCAAAACATATAAACCGAAATTGATATATGCAATTACTAAAGCATTTTCAAATACTAAACCGGATTGGTAAAAGATAATGCTTTGGACAACTGTTGCTTAATCCCCTATGAGAACTCTTGAACTCCAGCCAGTGCTTGTAGAACAAGAACATCCCTTTGAAGAGTTGCAACCTGAGACTGGAGTTCCTAGTATAGCTGGCAAGTTGGTGAAGATAACGAGCTTATCACTCCAAAACCCATGTTTCTTGAAGACTTTGGTCACATCGAAGAGGAAGAGGTATATTTTCTGGTATTTCGATTTTGGTAATACATATATTTTGGGGTATTTGGCATTACATCATTGATTTTAATAGTATACAAGATTTTGATCCGTGTTTTTAAAGCGCAGATTTAATTTTGGATTAAAAACTATTAACTGGTATTATTAAGTATCATTTTTTGAATTTTGATCTACATATTTTGTTAAAATAATAATATATGTGTCCTTATTTTTATTTAGTATTTTTATACCCAATCTAGATCCACGGTTGAATTGGCAAACCCGCTTATCTGTATATAATCGGATTCAGATAATGAAAAATTCAAATTAAAAATTTGGTAAAACCCAACAAGAATCTAAAAACCGTTATTAATTCATGATCTACTATCGTTTGACCTAGTAAAAAATCTAGCGAAATATGATAATGTTTCTAAAAAAATTGATGAAATGTTTTATATATACTTTACAATATTACATAAAATTAAATAAAATATTACATTTGTGATTTTTAGACCTTAATGAATTTTTACTATTAGAAAAAAAAAATGAAACTAGAGAATTGTTTATATGCGAGTATTAGTTTATTTTTGTTATTTATATTGATTGAGGAGATTGTATAAGACTACTTATATTAATAGGATAATTTGTAAAATGAATTGTATATTAAATTATTTACCTATATTTATTAATTGATATACCAAAATTATTTACCAATACAAAATTACACACCAGTAAGCATAAACTTTGATTAAAAAACAAAAACCAAAGTCAGAGCAAACCAATAGGATACGTTTAACCTAACTGTCATGTTACTATCAAAACATTACACCAAGCTATATAATGATTCGTTAAGTACACAGAGAGAGATAAGAAGAAAAAAAACACATAGGAATTTTCAGGCAAAATACAACACATTTTTTTATACAACAGTCAATCTTCCTTGAGACTCTTCCGGGAAGGAGTCGTCTTGAGAGTCAAGCCAAGATCTTTGCACAACTCTTCATCCGGCTGCAAGCTTCCAGGGATTGCACCAAACGCTGTTCTTGAAGTTTCATACCCAGACGCCAAGAAATGTATATACGCAGACATGTCCTCCAAGTTTTTCCCCACACTTATAGAAGATGACGCAAACAGACTTCTCTTTGACAAGTTCGAGTCAGCTCTTGATAACCTGTTAAGATCTGAGGCACTTATAAACCTTTGCGTAGCAGCTTCCCATGATAATTCATGCCTCTGTTGCTCTGTTAGCTGCGATGGTTGTTCCCCAAGTGCCTTGAGTGTGGCTCTAACAAAACCTTTACCATCGTCGTAGACTCTGCAGTTGGGAAACTGTTTGAAGAACTCGTTTGATGTGTGGTCTGCGCATACTACTATTTTCCCCATCGCCAAGGCTTCTGCAGTTGTTGTGCAGACCACGTCTGTTGTGCTGGGGTTGAGAAACACTTTATAGCTGAAACAAAAGATATAGATAGTTAATAATCTATGTTACAAGTATGATGCATAGTTGAGGTTATGAAACTAGCGACGTACTCGTGAAATAGTGGGTCGGCGTGATCACGTCCTGGGTAAACATTGACCGTCAGATCGAGTTTTCGGGCTGCTTCTTTGATCTCTTCAGAGTCCTCTCCACTACCGTATAAATCAACCTCTAACCCAGCAAGTTCCTTTTGGTGTTTCTTAAGTAGTTTAAGAAGCTCCTTGTACCCTTTGCTCCAGACCATCTTACCAATGTAGTATACCCCTTTGGTGAAGGCCTGCTCATGGAGCTTCTGCTGTTCTAGTTTTTTCAAACCAATCTCTAGAAATTTAGGGTTGACACCGTGAACGTTGCAGACAATAGATTTAGGGTATTCTTGAGTGGCATCCGATAATCTAATCACCTGCATCATTAGTACAAGTCCTGATTCGCATCAAAATGGCCGATTAGCAAACTATCTTGATCTTAAAACTAAATTCAGACACTTGACAACCATTACTTAGATACCAAATATATCATGGTTCTACTAGTAGCTGCAAAGAAGGTTTACCTTGTGGCAGTAAATGCCAACAACCCAACTGTTTAAATACTTGAGGAGAAATGCTTTGAGACGGCCTTGTTTCTCTCTCTTTACGTATTCCAAGTAGTTTGTGTGCACTATCCCTATGACGTAGTTAAACTTCGTTTTCCATTTTTTGCCATGATGAAACCATGTGAGATGCTCAGGCTCCTCAAGGACGGCAATGTCTGCCTCTTCATCAGGAATGGCATCTGATATGTCCCCAACAGGAAGAATACTTCTTTTGTCTGTAGCAAACTGCAATAAGATAATTTGAATTACTACATAAAGTTACTGTTCAAAAAATCGGCAAAGTAAAGAGAGACAGAAGCATTATTTACAATGGCACTAAGAATTCACATGCAAAAAGAGAGAAAAATTCAAATTCATTGCAGAATATCGAAACATATACAGCACGTTCGCAACCCCATCAGCATGCAAGTATAAGTAAGAAGACATCATGTAGATGCAAGTTCATGTAAATGACACAAAGACATGACAGATAGAGTAAGTCCAAAGGGTAAACTAAACTATCCATCTCCATCAAAGGTCGTAGAGTCAGAGCCAAAAAAAGGATCCTTATATAATATGAGCAAAAGCATAGCTGTATCCGCACAAATACACAGTTTCACATACATATGCTGGAAAGATCACATACCCTATTCACAAAAGGTACACATAAAGGTGAGCTCAAGAAAGATAACATGTATACGCAGAATGAGAATTGATGATGAACAATGTTGTAATGATTAGGGCAAAGTAAACTGGAAAAATATGAAGAACTTCTGAAGAAGTTAATTTTACATAAAACGAGAACATGAATACAAGGACGAACTAAAGAGATGTTTCTTGACAAAGGGCAGAAAAAAGATCATCTCATTAGAGATTAACAAGAAAGAAAAGGCCGAATGTGCAAAAGCCTAAACAAGCGTATTCATGTAAATTACACAAAGACAAAACAGACAGAGAGAGAGCACACAGTAAAAGAAATTGTGTATATCCATGGAAAGCTAGAGACTAAAAAGGGATCCTTATATATTTAAATATATGAGCAAAACCTAGACAAATGCGCATACATTCACAGTTTCACATACATACCATATTCACAGAATGTACACATAAAGGTGAGATCAAGAAAGTGATAACACAAGGAGTAGTAGAAGGAGTGATACCTTTGCTGGATAGAAACGAATCTCAAAGGCTAAAGGGAAAGAGACTCTGTCCTCAAGCCAACGACGAACATAAGCTTCTTGGTGGGAAGGGGAAGCGAAGGTGAGGTTATTAGGGTAGACAAGCTTTTGGTGGTTGAGAGTGAGCCAAGGAATGACCAAAGTGACCCTTCTTTGACCGTCTTTAGCAAGGTAAGCAACACGGAAGAGAGGATTAACAGCAGTTCCCGTAAGCCACGGAAGACTTGCTGTTGTAAATATCGCAATGTGCTGTTTCTGCTGCTGCTGTTTCGTCATATATATCCTCCTCAGCTAAAACAAAATTAAATATAAACACTATTAACTTAGATATATCCAAAATCAAACAAGATACAGCTACAACATGTTACAGCATTGAATCTAAGCTAAGGGAAGATTCTTTTAATTTTAATCTGTTTCCTGTGAATTTCAAATAAATTCAATCTACAGAGTCCTCTTTCAAATAAGATAACAAAACATTCACATACGAGAAACAATTTAAATTAAATATAAACCCTATTACTTAGATATCCTAATTCAAAAATCTTCTAACAAGATACAGCTACGAACTTGTGATTACAGTATTGAATCTAAAGCTAAGGAAAGACTCTTTAAATTTAAATCTGGTTCCTGTGAATTTGAATTAAAATTATTCACCTAAAGTTTTCCAATAACATAACCAAACATTCACATACGAGAAACAGTAAAATCAAACATCAACAAAGTTTATCAGAAGAAACTCTAATTTTGAATCGAAACCATTCGATACCTGGAGAGAATTTGAAATCAAAGAAGAGGATGAATCTGTGGGTTTTGATAAAAGGAAGCACGATGATCTAGAAAAGCTGAAATTTGGGGGAAATAATAATAAATAGTATATATTCTTAGGGTTTGCGTGACAAGAGGAGAATATTCTACGGAGGTATTCGTGTCTTCGTTGGTTTTTCAGGTCATTCTTTATATATTCCAGCCTGGTCGTAGATTTGTCCAATCTCTTTCTTTTCTACTTTTTTCCGCCAATGTCCAAGAAAAGACGAAGAAGAATAAGAATCAATGGACTTGCGTGTTCTGTTCTCAGACTACGTGCCGTTTCCTTAACGTCTGTCTATACATCGTCAAGTTTCACTCATGTTAAAACCGGCGGGCTTTAAGAGTGTTATAAGAGGCCCAATCCTTTATGGGCCGGAACCCAAATCTATACATAGGTTATGTAATTTTGTCAGACGAAAATTATTTTAAACCAGAAAAAAACGAAACCGGAACCATTTCAATCCTATCCAAACCAGATTCGATTTATCTAACCGCAATTTGAAGAGCAGAGCAGATCTACAGCCATGTACTTGCCAAAAAAAAAATGCTATACAGAGTTATTATTATAACTTTTCAGACAATAATTGTAGACATTTAGAAAAATGTCCAAATAAAGGACAAGGGCGGTGACTTAGAACTACACATGTTCTAATCTTGTTCATTGTTTGTTTTAAAACATTAGGCATCATGGCTTTTTTGTAGCTCATACTGAGAAAATAAGAAAGAATGTTGTTCATCGCAAATAAAGAGAAGGGAGAAGATTTTTTTTTCTATGTCTTTTGGTTTTTATATGAAAGCTGAGAAAGAGTAGCTGCTGCCTATTTCTCGTGCACGAGAGGACTGTAAATTGGGAACCACATGTTCCTTGTGATGTAATCCACTGTCTCCTCCTGTTTGATTCAAAAACAAAAAAAAACAAAAAGATGCAATTAGATTCAAACTTCTACTAGTACTTCATGTTTTGATACAAATCACAATTGTTTGATACCTTAGACATGTGACTGAGATCTCTTGGACCAACATCCCCATGTCCTTCTACTATGTCGTCAGCAACCGCAGCTCTTAGAACAGCCGCACCAACCTCAGCTGTTATGTGTCGGATGCTGCAATTTTATTTGTTCAAAAACCAATTACATTAGTATAACCTGTTTTTAGATATCAAACAAAATCAATGGATAAGAAAGAGAAGAAACAATACTTGTTGATTGAAGGGTAAAGGATGCCTTTTTGGACTTCTTCGTCAGTCATGTAAGACGCAAGGCTGCGTTATATATTTGAAAATACATATAGTAATCGTCAGCCTCACTGAATCATAAGATAAAAGTGAACAAAATGCAATCTTCTTACCATTCAGCAGCTGCTAGCAGCATTCCATCAGTTACAATACGTGCACCAGACAGAAGAGTCCCTAACCCGATCCTGTAGACGATAATGATTTGAACTAATACTTAAAATGGATTAAAATGTGATTCATCGAAAACAGTTTTCAAGAACGAAAACGAACCCTGGGAATAGGTACATGTTGTTCGCCTGATTCACATGCCCAGTATTACCATTCTCTGCAAGTTTTAAAAAACAATATGAATATAGATTTTAACCAATTAGAGTTACAAAATCCGTAAATGAAACTAACTATAACATACCAAGTTGAACGTTTTCAAATGGGCTTCCGCTTCCAAAGACTATGTGTTCTCCAGCGTGCTTAAATGCATCAGCAGCAGTGCACTCGGCTGTCACACAAAGAAGAAGTCTTCAGTAAACAGATCTTTCACGTTATTTTGTGAACAATGAAACACTACAAACCATTTAAGGTGGGATTAGACATAGCAAAAATGGCAGGCTTGCATGAATCAGATTCTCGCATTGCCTTGAGAACCTTTGCACAATTGAAACAAGTAAACGATACAAGTCAGTAAAACTGTTAATCAATATACAGTGAAAATATATGTTTGTTGAAATTAGGTTCACCTACTTCTTCATTGAAGATGCCACCAACTCCAGATAAACCAAGAAGCACATGTGGCCTCACTGTCTTCACCTGAACAAATATGTAAACAAGGAAAGCATGACAATATTATAAAGTCACAACATGTGGACAGTTGTAGAGAAAGAACATGAAGTCAAATAATTGAGCTAGTCAAGAATATAATAAGTCTTAAGCTTTACCACTTCAACGATACTTGCTCCCTCACGTATCTCAGCTGGATTTTTGGCAAAAGGTACAGCAGCTGGGTCAAGTTTTGACCTCTCCGTGGTGACGAGACCCTATAGCACAATCAGTCATTGTCATTGCATTATTATTCAAGATCTTATGAGGCAATCAGATGAAGAAAACAATATGCTGACCAAGACAAAATAAGTATGGAAAATGGATAACTTCTTAAAATGTTTTTGACTTCTTCTATGTAAGCTCTTAGTAAATATAGCTTAAACAACACCCAAAAGCCAGTAATATGACAGTTTCAAAGTCAACAGAAACTCGTGGAACTACACAAGCTAAATTATTTATTACCAATCAAGACAAAACCATTCAGATAAAGTCAAGTAAGGGATGACAGAGACATACATCTTTATCTATCAGGTAAAAGTTTTTCGTTGCTTCAGCGAAGCTGATGCCTGCCATTCTTGCAACTGCCTGTACTGCCGTCTTAGTTACACCGAGCCCGGCACTGAAAGGAACAGAGGAAACAAACAATACGAAGATGAGATGAAAGTAACTCAAAAATGCATTAGTAAAAGAATTCTCAAGTGGATAACCAAGTACCTTCCAGCTCCAACCACAACAATCTTTTGGTTCACAAAGTCGGACAAAGGCCGACCTTGGGCTCTTACAGTTCCCAATAGTCCAGCCAGAGCAACACCAGCAGTTCCCTGAGAGATCATACACCCACCTTGTTGTTAAAAAGTTATACAGCTATAGAGTAAAAGCAGCTGAAGTGAAATGATGAGAACATACTTGGACATCATCATTGAACATGCAAAACTTCTTGCGATATCTTTCCAAAGTTTCAAAAGCCCATTTCGCTTGGAAATCTTCGAACTATTATGTGGAAACAGCCATTTAGTCATCCCCACCACAGCCAAAAGGCAATATCCAAAGTAGAAACTAAGATATAAAATACCTGTACGACGGCCTTAGGCCAACGTGTGAATGCAGCTTCCATAAATTCATCAACAATCTCAAGATACTCCTCTCCTTCCAACCGAGGTTGTCTGAGTCCTAAATCTGTAAAACCAAGAAGATACATGAATAAAGCGTCATAGGAAACACATCCATACACTAATAAAAGTAGCTTACAGAGAGGATTCTGTAGGAGTTTTTGATTATTCGTGCCCACATCCAACATAATTGGCAAAACCTGAATAACAAACAAGGGTATAATTTTCGAATAAGGACATAAAACCTTTTGTACACAAACAGATCATGTCAAGATGGGACACATACTCTCTGTGGATTGATTCCTGCAGCAGCCACATACATGTCGAGCTTTCCAATAGGAATCCCAATACCCTGGACTCCAAGATCTCCTAAGCCAAGGATACGGCTACCATCAGTGATGACAATCATATCAACCTGTTGAGCAGGCCAGTTATAGATCATAGACATCATCTCTCCTTTGTCTTTGGCACTGAAGTACATTCCTCGCGGTCTTCTATACAAACCGGAATAGTTCTGACAAACCAGTCCAACCGTTGGTGTGTATATGATTGGCGCAAAGTCTTTGATGTTATCTATAAGGACCTGCAGAGAACAAGAGTTAGTCATGTCACAGGGGGGTAATAAAAAAGAGAAGCTTTGAACTCACTCTGTAGTAGAGAGTCTCGTTACGGTCATGCAACCTATTGAGAATCCTCCACTTTGCTAATGACACAACGTTGTCTGGCTGCCCTTGTGTGTTCCTCTCCAGGGAACGAAACGACTCAACTGCAAATATGTTTATACAAACAAGTCTCAGAAAATGCATAGTGAATCTATGCAGATGGATCCATGAGACTTACTGAAACGAGCATATTGTTGCTCAAAGGAGATAACACGAGGAGGAAGCAATCCTCGTAGACCCAATCTATCTCTCTCAGTCAAAGGAAAACCTGTGTCCTGTACAAAACATGAACCCACCAAAATGAAACAGAGGATTATGAGTGGACTAGATTTCTACACTCGGTTCCCTAGAGATTCAGCATTATAAGTTAATCAAATAAAGGGAATAGATCAGAGAAATAAGACAAGTGAGAAACCTTGTTAAACCATGGATCGTGAAGGATATCGGCACCACGCTTGTGAACGATGCAAGGACCAGGAATCGCCGTCGACAAGCATCTCCGAGATCCGTGTGTTCTTGCCACCGCCTTGGAGAAGCCAGCAATGTTCCTCCACATCATCTTACACTCAAGATCCGACCAATTCAAAAACCACAGGTACAGAATTTGCAAACCGGAATTTGATGATTTGACAAGTTAAACCGTAATATTAGTCAAAACTTTAAGTATACACAACAGCTTAAGCTTTGATCTCTTGTTCTTCTTCCTCTTCCAAGTGAGGAATGAATATAAGAGAGGAAGCTGTCTGAGGAAGAGGGAAGATGTCTGAATACCTGCCCGAGGATTAGTAAAAAGCAAAAAGGGTCAGCCAATTAATTAACGCATTTATTAATTTGTTTACTTTTTTGTCCCTTATTTTAATTTCTCGAAAAGAAACATTGAAAAAGAAATTAGTGTAAAGTCAAAAAAAGCAAGAAAGGGAAATTAATTTAATGTTGCCCGAAGGAAGATTGGGCAATAAGGGTATAAACGGAAACGCGGTTCTGCATTATTTTCCTCGCATATTAGAGAGGTCAAAGGACATTGACTAACTCACCGTTAGACTATTGACACGTGTTTCAGTGTTGTTCTATTTCCAGTTTTACCCATGCGTGTACCTCTGGTAACAAAATATTACGTCTTCCTAAATTAAAAAAAAATATCGAAGAAGAAAAGGAAAGAAAAGAATTATTCAAGCATTTTTAAAGAGAACCATCCATTAAAAATTATATTCGATGTGGCGACTTGAAATCGTCAGCTTTTAACTCGAACCATTGCTTCTCTGCTCTTACTTTCTTCTTCTACCGTTCTTGACTTTGAATCGAATAACAAGTCCTACCATTAATTATTTTGGTAGATCTACAAAGATAACTTACAGGTTGTTTATTCCCTCGACAACTTCGATTTACATCACAAGTTCACCAACCAAAAACACGATTTCAAAGGTTTTAAAATAACTAGTCGGAAAAACATGTGCAGACTATATTATATTATAGATATTTAAAGTAGATATATTATTTTATACTATGTTCTTTTTAATGAAAGATGTATTGTGTCAATGTTTAATGGCCTAAACACAATATGCCACAGAACATAAGAATAAAGATCATCCACAGAAGGATAGAACATAAAAATGCAAATTCAAGCTATTCGGCATTTTGGTAAAATCACCATCACCTATCTTTAAAATGAAGATTCTTAAAGCATTATTCCGAAAATTGGTTAAAAGTAAATCGCGTAACGATGTTCGAAAACCCATGGATAAAACCTGATCCTGATCAAATTGGGTTTATGGAAAAAACATGAAGTGTCTTAATATGGGAAGATTCCATGTGTTGTTCTAACATGGCAAGGCAAAGACAAGAGTATTATTATGGTCACAATAGTGTGAAGGATCATCTAGAAGGGGCTCACATTGTCGTCTGCAAAATAAGAGACCAATCAAAAGAGTTTTGTCTCAAAAGCAAGGAAAACGCATTTTAATGCTCTTTTTCGTAATCGTCCTTGGTTCCAAAGTTCTTGCACCAAATCTGTGAAGGAATTGGGCGTACGGGCATGTGCGGCCTTTGCTGTAATAAAAACAACCAAGTTTTCTTAAGTCCTGATCATCAAACAAGAGAATGGAACATATCGAGTAGTATGGAAATACACAATATATATATATATATATATATATATATAAGTGGTAGATCCTTGTAACAATAGACTTGAATCAAGCATCATCAGGCTTCCAAAAATAAAATCCATGGATCATTTGCACCCAAACAACTCTTTGAACCATATTTGATGCAAACTTAAGTTGCAGGAGTATAAGAATATAAGATTTCAAAGAAGAACTACAGCAATAGAAATCAATCAATAAAATCTCCCAACACACAAAAAAAAATATATACAACTTAAGTAGCATGGCAATGGGGGCACAAGGTCACAGGAAAACATCAACAAATAGGTTACCAACCATTTGCAAATATTCTACAAAACATAAAACAAATAGCTCTAGCTAGGAGGAGAAGGTTTTTGATCTTACTTCCACCACGTTTAGTAATGTTCTTGTGAAATACATAAACCAAAGCTAACTAATACAACAATGGATTGCTCAGAAACATCAAAACATGCATGTATTGAAGAATATGTACTGATAAGCTACAAAAGTTCATCGAAGATAATCAAGTGCAAATATTCTCTAGAAAAAATGAATTGGAAAAGGCGAAAATAAAACTATCCACACATACAGCGATACTAATACATAAGACCAAGAGAAGTATAGTTTTGCAGGATCAAATGAGGAATAATACCTCGAGCTCGGCAGACTTCATGGCAATGGGGATGCAGACAAGGAAAACGCCGAGCATTGCAAAGGCGGTGTTCCGACGCCAGTGCTTGGGCCTACAGTAAGGCCCACCAGACATACTCCATACCTTGGCTCTGAAATCGCCACCTTCTCCTCCAGCTCCTCCCATTTTTTTTTCTTAGATTGGATCCGGTCGATTCACTAAAAATAAAGATTCCTTTTCCTAATTCAATAACGAAGATTATCAGATCGATTAGTGACATCAAATAAAAAATGCAAAACCCTAGCCCGCTAACAGCAAATTACAAGCGAAAATGATAACAGATTCTCCCAGTTAAGTAATATAATAGCATGAGTACTCGTGGCCAGAGATCGGGACTTTACCTTAGCCAAATCACAAGGATCGCAAACAACGAAGACGATGAGACTTCTTCTAAAGAGTGTATGTAAGAGGGTGAGATTTTGGCATTTGACGTCTATTGCCCCTCCCCTCGAATCCTTACGTGTTGTTTCTCGTAATTTCGGGAGTACCCAATGGGCATTAAGGTCTTTTAGTCACCAAAGAAAAAATGAATTTAAACAGCAGGATGTTCACATGTATCACTAGAACGGGTAGCAGTTTCTTCCCTTAAGAGAAACGCACTGGATCTTCGAAAACGCCACGATGTTTAAATCTCTAATTCATGAACGATATATTTCTATATCAAGGTTCTTGTATCAGTTTCCCGAAAGGTTTTTCGCGTGAAGAAGAAGATGGCTTGCGACGATCAAAGCCGGCGGTTTTTCGTGGCGGTTCACGTCGGTGCCGGATACCACGCGGCGTCTAACGAGAAAGCTCTAAGATCCGTCATCAGACGTGCTTGCTTAGCCGCCTCCACTATACTTCGCCAGGTCTTTACTCCACTTGTCTTTACACAGTCACTTCCATTTCGAATGATGTTGTTGTGATCTTCTTTGCTGTTTAATTTAGGATTGTGGTGGGTGCATAGATGCTGTTTCAGCCGCCATTCAAGTCCTCGAGGTACTTGGTTCTTGATCCTAGCAAAGAAACAACTCTCTACATGTGTCAGCAGGGCCGGCCGTGAGATGTTGGGGGCATGTGGCGATTTCTATTGAAATTTTTTTTCGGGCTGGGGCCTAAATATTTTTTTAGGGGTTTATAGTCATGTAATTTTCTTCAAAATTTTTGGGGGCGTGAGGCAAATGTTTTACTAGGCATTCTCAGGGTCAGCCCCTGATGTATGCTTCTTACTATGTGAATGTTAGGATGATCCGAGCACAAATGCTGGTAGAGGCTCTAATCTGACAGAAGATGGTCATGTGGAATGTGATGCTAGTCTCATGGATGGTCATTCTGGTATCTTTGGTGCTGTTGGTGCTGTTCCAGGTAGCTCTTATCTAAACCTTCTTCTTTGTAACTTGTGTATCAACATTACAGTCTTTATCGAATTGCTGAATATTTTGGAATATGAACTGTAGATCAGGTGTCAGAAATGCCATCAAGATTGCTGCTTTGTTGGTGAAGGAGCAGATGAGTGGCTCAAGCTTATTAGGCCGTATTCCTCCTATGTAACCAATTACCCTTGTTTTTTTTCTAATATCACAAGTTACCTTTGAATATGTTTCATCAAGCATTGATCTTTCTGATCTGCCTCCTTAGGATGTTGGTTGGTGAAGGAGCTCGACGTTGGGCCCAATCCAAACATGTTGTCTTGCCTGAAACGGTCACAGAAGCTGACCAGGTTGAGATTTCCACATTCTCTCGAATTTACTGGTTTTTATATTTCTTGAGAATAATCTGTATTCGTATGTTGAAATAGTGGCTGGTTACAGAGAGAGCAAGAAATCAGTGGAGAAAGTTTAAGAATATGCTTTCAGCGGTAGAGGCAAAGAATAACCTTTCTTCTGGAGAACGACGAAGAGAAACTGAGAAGAATGGAACTTGTGAGGAAAGACCTTTACCGTGCGCAGCAGTAGATGAAGATAAGATCATGGATACTGTTGGCGTTATTTGTGTTGATAGTGAAGGACGTATTGCTTGTGGATCCTCAAGTGGTGGTATTGCAATGAAGGTAACAACGATCACTTCCTAGTTGTCTTCAGGAGAAGAAAAAAAAAACTGATTGTCATGTCATGATATTGCATTTCAGATTAGTGGGCGCGTAGGTCTAGCAGCAACTTACGGTTCTGGTTGTTGGGCATCCTCTAAAGGACTCTTTGGAGCTCCATTTATAGTTGGTTGTTGTGTGTCTGGAGCTGGAGAGTATCTTATGAGAGGATTTGCGGCTAGGGAATGTTGTACTTCGTTATCACTGTATATTTCCCTAAAACCCTTCTTAATGGTTATGCTCTTTGTTGGTTTGGGTTTGCATTTCTGTATCAGAGCTTAAGGAAATGTTTGTTATGTTCTTAGTTCACAGGCTGGTCCAGCATCTGCCGCCATGAAGGTTTTACGTTCTGTCATGCAGCAAGAGGGCTCAGAGAGTGGAGTTACTGACAAAACTGGTGGAATTCTAGTAGTTCAAGCAGATACTTCTGTAGCTGTAAGCCCAAGAATTAGAATAACCTTCTTAGTTTTTCCCCTTATTTTTGATTCGTAATCTTAACTTTTGGCTGTTCTGATTTCACTCAAGGTCCCTGGAGATAGGCCGGAGCTAAATTCTGTGGAGATAGCTGCTGCGTACTCGTCACTGTCTTTTGGCATAGGATACTATGGGAACTCGACAACTAAGCCAAAGGTTTGGCATTTTCTTTTATAGATAACAACAAAAACATATCATGGTTAATGGTGGAGTTTGAAATCTAATTCTAGGACCATTGGTTATGTTGTTGTTTCCTTGAATAGATTTCGATTCTCAGGAAGAAGAGAGGGGAGAATGAAGGTGGAATAGATCATTTTGAAGCCGGGATTGATCTCCGTACAAGCTGTTTCTGATTCATTCTGTAGGACAACTTAAGCAGCTGTGTTGAGTAAAGTTTAAGAATTTGTAACATGGGGACAGCACCCTTTCAATATGTCATAATAGTCTATGTTTGACATCCACCAAAAAATTATAAAGTTTTGGGAAAATTATGTATGTCAAAGACAGACACAAAAGCAAGAAGCAGTCTGGTTTTGGAGGTCATTTTCCTCCATTTAAGAAAAAACATGTTTAGCTAATTAGCTTCATACAACCAAAAAAAGTCATCTTATAAAAGACCAAACTATTGTATCCAAAAAAAAAAGCCTTAGTTAACAGCAAAAGGAAAACCATCAATGTTCCCAAAAAATCACTCGAAGTTGTGAATTCTCTTGGCCGATATTAAGGTATTGGACAGAAGCATAGCTATGGTCATTGGTCCTACACCACCAGGAACAGGTGTGATGGCTGATGCAACTTGGCAAGCCTCCTCATAACATACGTCTCCTACCAAACGATAACCACGTGGAGCATTTGGATCCTGCAAATTTACATTATATGAATGTCAGTCAAACACTTAAACAATCCATTACAATTCCATTACGAATGTCCATATTGTCCACTTACGTCGACAGGATTAATCCCAACATCAATAATGACTGCTCCCGGTTTTATCCAGCTTCCTCTAACCATGTTTGGTTGTCCAACCGCTGCAATTATAATATCAGCTTCTCGTGTAATCTCTTCAGGGTTCTTGGTTCTTGAATGGATAATGGAAACAGTTGCATCCTCTCTCTACACAAAGTAGCTGACAACTAATTATCAAATGTTATAGTGAAAACAAATGGAATTATTATTCTTCTAAAATGTATTATCATTACCTGAAGTAAGAGAGCAGCTGGCATACCAACAATGTTACTCCTTCCGATAACAACAGCTCTTTTCCCTTTGATCTCAACCTTGTATCTATGCAACAGCTCGATACACCCCTTAGGAGTACACGGAACGAACAACGGCTCTCTACCACGCATGGCAAGTCGTCCAATATTCAACGGGTGGAACCCATCAACATCCTTCTCTATACTAACCGCATTCAAAATGTTCTGCTCATCCATGTGCTACACATATATACACATAATAACATTAAAAACTCTGCTGTAAAACAAGATATGAAAAAAGGAAGTTTCTCCTGAAAATACCGAAGGTAGAGGCAACTGAACAAGGATTCCATGAACAGAAGGGTCATCGTTGAAGCAAGAGATGGATTTCAACACTTGTTCTTCAGAGCAATCTTCAGCTAAACGAACTTCTATCGATTTGATTCCAACGGATTCACAAGCTTTCTTCTTGTTCCTCACATAAGTTGCCGAATCTTTCCTGTCTCCAACAAGAATCACAGCTAATCCAGGAACCACACCGATAGATTCCTTCATCCTCGTAACATCGATTGTGATCTCATCTCTAATAGTTTTCGCCACAGCCTTTCCATCAACTACCAAAAACCAAATCAAAATTTTACCAATATTTTTATTACAGAACAAAACCAAACTCAAATTTTTTTTCAGACAATAACGGTAATGAAATTTCCAAATTTCTAACTCAAAGATTTCGCCAAATCCTTTCCATCAACTACCAAACCAAATCAAATTTTACGAATTTTTTTATTACAGAACAAAACCGAACTCAATTCTCTCAGACAATAACGGTAATGAAATTTCCAAATTTCTACTTAAAGATTTCGCCACAGCCTTTCCATCAACTACCAAAAACCAAATCAAATTTTACGATTTTTTATTACAGAACAAAACCAAACTCAATTTTCTCAGACAATAACGGTAATGAAATTTCCAAATTTCTAACTCAAAAAGATATATACCTGAAGTTGCAGAAGAAGAACAGCGGATGGAGAGAGAGCAGCCACGGGGAGACGCGGTGCTACGTAGGCGGAGCTGGCCGACGTGCTGACGGAAGAGGATAGCGCCGCTGCTGCGAGCGTTCACGTGAATGAGACGTGAAGAAATGGAGGAGGAGCAATCGGTGAACATCAAGGAAGCCATTTTATTACCGGCCAAAGAGAATAGTTGTCTGCTCGTCGTGGCTCCGAACTTAGGGCTTTAGAGAGGTGAGGGGAGAAGATTTAAGGGACTAGTGAGAGCACTTTGCGTTTTTTTTTGTTGTTGTTGTAATTTTCTGATTATTTCATTGCCGGCCGTAACATATATAAATAGCTAGGGTTGCTAAGCCAGGTATATTATTTTATTCTTAGGAGTTTTAAAAAGTGGCTTAAAAGTGCATTGCTAATTAAAAGATGATAATGAGAAATTTTTATTTATATTTTCATTTGAAATTTCTTATTCATTCTATTTTTTTAAAAAAAATCTTTGTACACTGTACTTATTATATAGAAATAAATTTTAAAACTCACTCAGTATTGTCTTTTTATTTATATAAAATTAAAATTTTACTTGTTTAATATTTAGTTATGTGTTTTTTTTTGTTTTTAAGTTTTTATTTTTTTTATTAAAAGATTTTTTCAGATAATGAAACAATATATATAAGAATTATATTTTTTAATATTTTAGATTTTGGAAAGAAAATATTATTAATCATTTATGTATAAAAAATTGTTTTTATTTTATGGTTATTTTATATATTTTATTCATTAAAAGTATAAGTGATATTAACCACTTTAACTTTTAATTCAAATTTATTCTCTTTTCAATTACAAAATTAAGAATTTTATTTAATTAATATTTAGTTATGTGTTTTCTGTTTTAAAAATTTTAGTGAATAAAATCTATAAAATAACTTTTGTTTGATAAAGAAAGGTGTTAATAGAAAGTCGTTCAGCTCTGCATGCAGAGATGAAAGGTCTACTCTGGATAGTCTCATGTTTGAGAGACTTGCGGATCAATTCGGTGAGGATTGAGACGGACTGCGCGGACCTAGTAGACATGTCTACTAATTCGGAGGAATGAACAACCTTTACAATAGAGATTGAGAGGCTTAAGAGACTACATGAGGACTTTGAGGATATG